>CM027849.1:22697183-22741155 GCA_016097595.1 Eucalyptus pumila | reverse complement strand
GGCATGCGAATCACCGGCTCGGCAAAGCCGAACCTCCAGTCGGGCCGACCGGGTCGGCTCGCTCCTCGCTTCCGGGCAAGCCGCGAGCACGAGCAGCAAGGCCGAGCAGATGAAGAGAGCATCCTAGCCGACCCATGAGCACAGAAGCAACAATCCGCTTCAAGCAAGACTAACCAAAGCAGCGGAGGAGATCAAGCGGCGAGCAAGCGGGGAGAGAGAGAGAGTATAAGGAGAAGCGGGGCAGTGATACAACAGAAAGAAAAGGTGGTGCGACCGCGACGGAGACCGAGAGACTTATTCGGTCACGGCAAAGCAAGGGTTGCATGCAGGAGAGGAGAGCGACACGCGTGAAGGAGGTCTGAAATGGTGGGTCCTTCGAAGCGCCTCGCGCACCAGGTGGGCGAGCTTGCGGAGACGAGGCGGTTTTCAGCTTCCTTTCTGTGGGAAGAGTCCTTTCTGAAGTCCTAATAAAACTAATTTGATGAGGAAAGACTTCTTGTCTTTTGTTCTTAATTGTAGCTCTGCCTGATGATCTCTTCTTTTTTCGGACAGAAAATGATCTCTTGCATGGAGGTGATGAAAGCGACCTTTTAGTAAAGGCGTGTGAAAACTGGAGATTTTCCAAGCTGAGGTTTTGATATTGTCTTGATGTCCAATGTTTTGCTAGATCGAGAGGTATAAGTAATGTCTAATCGTGTTAACTATGGCTGTCCCCTTAAAGCTTGTGGTTGATGTTTGGTTGTTAATTACTCCCCTTGTCGTCATTACAATGACGCGGCGATTTTCGGGGTTGTTTGCGTATACTCATGTGGTTCTTCCAACTCGATATTGGAACATATGTCTTTACTTGAATTATTTTATCGAGATCATCGTATCGTTTTTCTCATTGGTGCTTTGATTAAGACCCTACAAAAACTAGGATTATGTTTAGCTTCCACTAGGGTTGAGTGGAGGGACCTACCGACTAAAGCTCCATTCTTGAACGGTCCTTATTTGATCCTGGTTTAGAAATAATAAAATTCTCCAATCTCTTTTGTTGTTTCAGGCCGAGCCATGACAAAGCCGGGCTGTTGGGAGTATAAAGATAGAATAGATATTTGGATTACAGCTGCCAAAATGAGTTAGATTGTCTAGGAGAATCGTGAGCTACTACCATTAATCATCGACCTTGATTTCAACGTCTAATTTATTTTCCTGGTACTTGTTATGGGGCCATGGAGAATACAAGCGCTCATAATTTAGAATTTAATTAGCCTGCCCCGTCCGCTTGACAAAAATATGTTAGGCTTGTCCGTATTACCCGATCACGTCACGGCATAAATGCATCACTTACAAAAAGCCGAGCAGGGCTGATTTCGTTTCGCTGTTGGGCTGCGGAAGTATCCAGTACGGTGAAAGCCGCGTGCCACACGTTCAATATATGAGAATGCAGACACCATAATCGGCCTGCCAAGGCATCAAATACTTGTTTGGGCGTGTAATTTTTAATACCCATTTCGTGCAATGTCAGGCTGTTCTTACATGCCTTTATTCCGTGACGGCATAAAGCATCCTTGACAAAAGCCAAAAATACCAATTTGATTCCGCTATTGGATTCCACAAATCTCTGGGACAGTAAAAGTTGATCGCCAGAGATGTTTCGTACGACAATGCAGGCATTTGGACCGGCCCACCAAATGCTCTTTCGAATGCGTAAGTCTCCGGATTCAAGTGAGAAGCTCGGATCGGAATCAAACCTCACTCCTTTCCCAGGTATATACATGCCTTCCATCACGAGGAAAGCATTGCTTTCCGTCTAGAGGAAAGTGCGCCTTCCTACTGTTCTCTTAGAGACGCATTTATCCTCGACACTGATATTATTCGATCTTTACATCGTCCCGGCCGAACAGACAAATGGATGTAATCGACTTGGAAGCGGACACCTGCCAACAATGTCGAGCGACAACCTTCCACCTACTCTTTGCTTCTCTCTTCCTTCCAATGTGTCCAGCAGTTCTCTTACAGCTTTAGAGATATCACGAATAAATAATTTGAACACTACAGCTGACTAGATTGACTAGCATTTATTCGTTCCGCATATGTTACTCAACGTCATCCATAAAAGACTAGGCACGTTCATCACAAGTGTGACCAGGCACATCTCCTTGATTGACTTGCCTTATAGCGGAACCGGGCGGCAACGACTCCACTAGAACTCTTTCCTACTTCGTTTAAGGAAACCGACAAACACCGATTCTACACCACAGAGCCCGCGCCACCTGCCCTTCATTTTTTTCAGAACAATTGATGCATTACCGAGAGTTAAATCAGAAGCATGTACACACCAATGACAAAAAAGACGTAACACCAAAGTTGCGGCAGAACCGAAAAAGAACCCACAATTTATACCGTGAAGAAAGCTTTCAAAATTTGCATCTAGAATCTGTTTCAATAGAGTTAAGACCCCTCGATTTCACACCAAGGAAATACAGAGAACGGATGACCTTCTCGGGCAAATTACAGTAATCATCTCATCTGGACGATCCCCGCGCTGACCAGCTTCTGGATCTTGTTCATCACCATTGGGTTCTTCGTGTGCTCCTGCGCAGCCTTCGGGTTCTCCTGGAAGTCTTATCAACACCTGCCAAACACATGGATGTCAGCCAACCCAGTAAAATCCTGCTAATAGCCATGTTTCATGACATCGGTTTCTAACCTGTCTCATTACAGGATCAGTGAGAATGTTTTGAATCTCCGGATCCTGCATTGCCTTGGCCTACAGAAAAGAGATATGTAAGAAGAGGATACTCTCAAACAATTGAATCGGTTAAAAGCTAAAACTTTGACAAGATGCAGTACCTGTCTCTCCTTCAACTCCTCTGGAGTCAAATCACCACGACTTGCTTTGTTAATTTGTTCCACGCATCTGTAACAAGAATTAAGACTCGATTATGTAACGCAACAATCAATATCACAAAAGACAACAGCAAAATAAGCCTCCACCATCAACAACCATACCTTCGAGCACCATCGAGCAAATCCTGGTTGTTAGGATCAAGCTCAACCCCTCCTGGTATGTTTCTAAAGCTTTTTCATATTCTTTCATGAAGAACTGGAACGGCACCTTTTCGTGTGTAACCCTTGGAGAAAGTTGGATCAAGCTCAATGCATTTCTCAGCATCCTTCAGACCCTCGGGCAGGGCCCCAAGTTTTGTGTAGCATGCTGCTCTATTACTATAAACTCTGAAACAGACAAACAAGCATCAGCAATGCTCCAAGAGAGATACAAATAGCAATAATGACAAGCCATATCCTTACCTTCACATCTTTAGGGTTCCTTCTCAATGATTCCGTGTGCACTTCACTGCCTCAGGATATTTCTGCTCTTTGAAACATTCATTTCCTGTCCACACATGTAGTCAGTACTTCAAAACTTTTAATCAAGTAAATAAAACAGCAGAGAGAGACTACAAATGAACATCACACATGCATACAGATAAATCAAAAATACAGAACCTTTCTCTCGCTCTTCATCAGCCAATTTAGGATCAAAGTATTCTTGCTGTTCCAGGTCCTTCTTTGCCTTCTCAGCATCATTAAGTTTCTTCAAAGTGTCTGGGTTGCGATGCTCTGTAAGAGCCTTTTGGAATGTCTCAATAGCAGGTTCAAAGTCCTTAGAGCATTTCGCCATCTTTACAAGGGCAGTTCCCTTCCTTGTCAAGGCTCTAGCTACCATCTTGTAGTCTGATCTAAGTTCTCTTCCCCTTTCAACAGCCTTATCACAATCTTTGATGCAATCCTCATACTGGAAGCAGTGTCAAAATATGAGAAAAGAGAAGCCAGACAAATTATTTAGTGGCAAAATATACAACAAATGGGAAAGGAGCACACTCAACTGAAAGCCAAAATGAATAAATTACTGTCAAAGGTTATTGCAGGGCCACATGTTCCTTAGGAACAATTCAACAGCTCAGAATCTCCGATTGAAGATGATTACCAAAAATAAAGCAGGAATAGCAACACAAACTTCTAATCAAAAACATCCATCAATAAGCCATGTCATTTACAATACTAGGCTGCCGCATGAACATCAATGGACACATATTAACATTACAATGAAGACATACATGGTAAGGTGTTGCCACATATGCTTTTCTTCCTTAAGTAATAAGAACACCATTAAGAATTGTTCTTGCCTTCAGATACTTGTTATCTCAGTGCAAAAATTCAACACCAGATCGAGACATAGTTATCAAAAACTCCCCTACAAATGTCAGCTCTCAGAATGGACATCTGTTTTCCTATAAATAACCACACAGAACTCAACACACTGCCACACTTGCTCGTATTCAAAGAAGGCAAGGACAAAGAAAGCTCATACCAATCACAATAAAGCTCATACCAATCGCAATAAAGAGCATCACTAGAACCTCAATTAACAGTTGCCAATCTTCAGTATGCTCCTAAACACAAATGAACACACCCAAACACAGTGCTGGATATGCATAGATATTAAGGCTCAATGTCAATGCCATGCGGCCAGAATTATCAGGTTTCACATAAGTGGGCTATCATTAGTTTTTTTTAAGAATGAGAAAAGCACCTTCCATTTGTCTTCCAAGAAACAAAGCCAAGAAGGCTGAACACAGTTTATATACACAGCAACGCTGCTCAGATACAGAACAAGATACTGACATCAACTCTACTTGATTTCCACGCATGACCAACGACCAAAACCATCTAGAATAGGCCAGGCAGACTTAAATAGCTGATTAATAGTACCACAGCAAAGCATTTTAGTACTTCATGGTTCATACTTCCAATTTCCAGCTTCCATCAGACAGGTCAATTCCACCCAACACGCATTCAGTTCTTACACGATTCATTGTTCCACTCAAGCATTGCCAACGCGAACAAAATCGAAAAAAAAAAAAAAAATTCAGGAAATGGTACAGTCCTTCCTAGAGCAACATAGCGCTCAGAAAAAGGACATAACCGGTCTACCCATTGGTCCACATCCTAGATCCAAACTACAGATGGCTCTAAACCAATCCTACGGCCAAAACAAAATCACTTGTACTTCAAATTAAATTTGTTTAAGGGGTACCACCAGCAAAATATTAGAGTTTCCTCCTAATCATTCGCAAGCAAATTATCAAACTAGACCATTGACTGCGTGCGCAGCCAGCAAAACTTTTGCCTTTATAAGAATCAACAAACAAGCACTCAACTAAATACATGCTCACATCAGAACAAGCACCTGAATGGATAAACATAAACTATATAATCACCATAGAGGACGAAGTGCTTACCCTTCCCATCTCCAGATACACAGCAGCTCTGTTCGTGAGATAAGAAATATCCTCATCATCAAGCTCGATAGCCTTTGTGTAGTGCTGAATTGCAGTCTCGAAATCCTTCTTCTTATAAGCTGCATTACCAGCCTCCTTCTCCTTCTGAGCCTGAGCCTTCCTCTCCTTTACTTCTCGCTCCCCTCATTTATCTCCATCGGCTCTGGCTCCGGCTCCGGCTCCTTCTCCTTGGGTGGCTTGTTGTCTGGCTTACTCGCTGCCGGCGAATCAGCCTCCGTCGCAGCCTCAAAGCCCGAATCCTGACCCGGGGTGTGCAATTTAACGTTCAACAGCACTCCAAGCGCCTGCATCACCCTCTGATCCTTCAAGTACTGATTCAGGCTGGTAGGATTCTTCTGCAAATCCTGCATCATCTTCACAAAGTCCGGCTGCTGCAGGTAACCTCTGGTCGTCGGATCGGCCGTCAGCTTCGCCCACATCTCCTGCCCCTGGAACACATCCCCCAACGGATTGCTCGGCGGCGGGCCGCCGCGGCCCCGGGACGATCCCGCCGCCGCCGCGGCCTGCGCGTCGGCCAAGCCGGACTTCAGCGCCTCGTTGCCGGGGTCGATCTCGAGCCCCTCTTGAAGGCGGACACGGCGTCGTCGTACCGGCCCAGCCCCTGGTAGGCCGCGCCGAGGCGGCTGTAGCCCTTGGACCAGTCGGGCTTGAGCTCGACGGTCTTCTCGGCGTCGGCGAGGGCGTCGGTGTAGTCGTGGAGGGAGGCGTGGGCGGCGGATCGGTTGGAGTAGAGGACGTGGTTGGTCGGGGCGAGGGCGATGGCGTCGGAGAAGTGGCCGACGGCGGCGCGGTAGTCGCCGGAGGAGAAGGCGGCGTTGCCGCGGGCTTTGGCTTCGTCGGCCATGGCTCCGATTTCGGGGATTCGCGAGCGTCGATTGGGGGGGATTCGAGATCGGAAAGTGGAAGGTAAAGTGAGGAGAAAAATGGGGAGACGATTTTAGGGTTTTATTAATGATTGAAGAAAACGGGGAAAAGGAGGAGACGAGAGAGTTCTGGCGAATTGCCGGGGGTTCTGGAATGTTCTAACTTCTGCGCGTCCTCGGCTTCCGTTGACTTGACTCGTGCGCGAACAGCGAAGTGGAGGCTGGACTTACGGCCCGTTTGGCTGCGGGCTTTCCCTTGATCCCGGCTCCGTTTGGGGGCGACTCGACCGATTTTCTCTGTTTTCTCAGAGAAATAGAATAAAATGAAACTCCAGTTTGCTGAGCTATCGGTCTGATTTCCGTTCTGTCTGAATAACAGTGGACTCCGTAAATTTTTTTGACTTTTAGATTGACGACTTTCCAAAAAACTATGTAAAAAAGATTTTAATCTTTGGCTACTCTGAATCGTTTACTTTTAAGAATCGTCTCGAGAATTAGGTATGTGAATAATTTCCTGCGCAAATTTTATATAATATTCAAAACTACATTTCTTATTATCGTATTCATCAAATAAAATGTTCAACTTCACTTGCTTAGTTTTTAATGAAGCTTGCACGTCAAGCTTTTGAAAAACGGCTTGTTCCGATATTTTATATCTTAAACTGAAAGCTAGTCATTTGTCAAAAACCTGGACATCCAAAGAAGGGTAATCCATCAATGGAACATAGTGCAAAAATTGAATTCAACAAGCTCCATGACGAAACATCTCACTAACGTGAAAATTCTCTTTTTTGCTATTAACATGAGATATTGATTAGAGAATCGGTAATGAATGCCCCGGAGAACACTAGTTAAAACGAATGAATATATAAATGGCACTTATCACACACTTTGAAATTGAGCGATAATATAATTCAAAAAAGCCATCTGCTTCTAATGGAAACATTTACATTATCAAAACACAATTAATGAGACTTAACAAGTGTCAGGCCTCCTGGGAGCACTCTTTAAAATCTTTCTGTCGATAATGAATTTCTTTCATTTTATAATATTCAATTCCCAATTTGAAAAAATAAAGGCTGAGAGCACAAAATTTCACTCTTATCCCACTGCAGAACAATGCAATTTACAGTTTTCCGACTTCACGTATCAGGTTCAGTTCACCAAAGCAATTTGCATCAAATCCCTTCTCTCTCCATCTTCCAAGTCCTACTCGCATTCACATATCGAAGTTGTAAAATAAATTACAAAGAAACCAGAAAAGAAGAAAATCATTGCTTTCACCGTCTGAAAAATTAGTTTAAGCAGCAACTTCCTGCTCCTTTGCCGCAAGTTGGTTCTGGATGTGCTGTGGGACGACGTCAAACTTGGCTAGCTGCATGGTGTAGGATGCACGGCCTTTCGTCATTCCGCGGAGCGTACTCACGTATTGAAACATCTCTGCTAGTGGAATGAGGGCATCGACAACCTGAAGAGTTCAAAACCGAGCTTGTGAGCATTTCACTAACAAAGATATCAATTTAGAGATAAAGCAAAGAGTCTTCTCCTCAAAAGTTAAATTCAACTAATCCCTCTTCACAAGTATATTTCCAATTTGGAAAATTAAGTATATTTACGAACCACATTTAGCAACCCCAACAGATAATTATGATGACTACTAAAGCTGCATTATGCATATTTAGATCCCCAAGTACCAGGAAGAATGTTCCATGAACACTGTACTATTCAAGCTGGGAGTAAAATATGTCATTAATTATATCAGTCAGCAGGCTACAGCAACATTAAAGACTTTCTAATTCTTAGAAACACGCAAGTGATATGGTCGGGTAGAGGCCAACAGCCACAAAATTTCTAATCGAATGAAACTGAAGTATAAAAGCAAAACAAAACACATTTTCAGGCAGAAAGGCGATCACACATATCCAAGATGAAAACGATTTAGCAGTTCTCTCAAGAGGCTCAGCAAAATCATAGTCGTGAGTTGGATGCAAGCAACCAAGCTAGCAGGAAGGAGAAAACTCTGGATTGCTGTTGCTTGGTATGGATATAAACCAAAAATTGTATCTACGCTCCACAATGCAACTGAAGGCTAAACAAACAGCTGAGATAGGGTTGCTTTTCTTAATTTGTGTTTTAACACACCAAAAAAAAAAAAAAAAAAATACATGAAAAACCTAGGCAAGAAAGAAACACTTGGAAGTTCGCATTACCTTGAGGCCACCAGGTTTGTCACCAAAACTGTTGATCTGGCCTCTCCTTGAGTTTAGATCACCAATCACATCACCCAGGTGGTCTTCAGGTGTTATAACTTCCACTCTCATTATAGGCTCTAGCATCTTAGGGCCAGCTTTCCTCATTCCCTCCCGGAATGCTCCTCTGGCAGCCAGCTGGAATGCCAAGACACTTGAATCCACATCATGGTATGAACCATCAACTAATGCAGCACGCACATCAACAACAGGAAACCCTGCAAGAATTCCATTACTCATACACTCTTCCAAGCCTTTCATTACTCCAGGTATATACTCTTTAGGAACTGCCCCTCCTTTGATCTCACTCTTGAACTCATAACCACTTCCAGACTCCAAGGGCTCAAATCGTACAGTGATATCTGCAAACTGCCCTTGCCCACCTGACTGTTTCTTGTGCACGTACTTTACTGGAGACCTTCGAAATGCTTTCCCTGTAATTCACTTGCGGTGCCCCAACATTAGCTTCAACCTGGAAAAGCCAAGTCACAAACTGGCTGAGATAAAAGAAAAAAAGGGATCTTCAAATACTAAATGATATGCTGTGGCACTTCTGAAGTGCCTGCTCTAGTGGAAAAGTGGATCGATAAAAGCAATAAGAAAGGCATGTGAATTAATAGCACGCAGGAGATGCATGCCAGCACACTAAAAGTCACAAGTGGTTTTTAAACAATCTTGGAAATCTTTAATTGTAAAAAAAAATATCTTTAAGAATCAGTTTTGTGTCAAACGCATTGAGTAAGATCCGTACCTTAAATTCCCGCTTGAGCCGATCAACAATAATCTCAAGATGCAATTCTCCCATTCCTTCAATCACTGTCTGGTTGATCTCTTCATCACGCGAGAAATGGAAAGAGGGATCTTCTTGAGCAAGTTTGATCAGACCATTCGCCATCTTGTCTACATCAGCTTTAGTTTTAGGCTCAATAGCAACCTTAATAACAGGATCAGGAAAGTCCATCCTCTCGAGAAGAATGGGAGCATCTGGGTCACAAAGCGTTTCCCCAGTTATTGTATCCTTCAGACCAGCAAGAGCTACAATATCACCGGCCAACGCAACTTTTACATCCTCCCTACTGTTGGCATGCATTTCAAGAAGTCTGCCAATCCTCTCCTTCTTTCCTTTGTTTGCATTCAGCACATACGACCCTGCACTTAACTTCCCTGCGTACACTCTCACAAATGTGAGGGACCCCACGAAGGAATCACTCATGATTTTAAAGGCTAGTCCAGCAAAAGGCTCCTCATCACTGGCAGCCCTATCAATCGTTACTTCTGGATTCTCAGGATCAGAACCCTTCATTGGTGGCACATCAAGAGGTGAAGGCAGATAATCCACAACTGCGTCAAGCAATGGCTGAACCCCTTATTTTTAAAGGCTGACCCACATAATACTGGGACAAAATTGCTTGACATAGTTCCTTTCCTAATTAATTTCTTGATGGTATCCTCATCCGGTTCAACACCTTCAAGGTAGTTCTCCATTGCTTCATCATCTAGTTCAACTATAATTTCAATCATCTGTGATCGGTAATCTTGAGCCATCTCTTGCAGATCAGCCGGAATATCATCATACACAAACTTTGCACCCAACTCTTCCCCAGACCATACTATGGCTTTCATACTGACAAGATCAACAACACCTTGGAAATTATCTTCCGAACCAATAGGCAACTGAATCACAAGGGGTTTAGCACCCAAGTTTGTGACTATCATGTCCCTTGTCCGAAAGAAGTTAGCCCCAAGGCGGTCCATTTTATTGACAAAGCAGATTCTAGGTACCCCATATTTATCAGCTTGCCTCCACACGGTTTCAGACTGTGGCTCCACTCCAGCCACGCTGTCAAACAAGCAAATGGCACCATCCAAGACCCTAAGTGCTCGCTCCACTTCAAGGGTGAAGTCGACATGGCCAGGAGTATCAATGATGTTAATCCTGTGTTTGTTCCAAAATGTGGTGGTTGCAGCAGACGTGATGGTAATCCCCCTCTCCTGTTCTTGTTCCATCCAGTCCATCGTAGCCGTACCCTCATGCACTTCTCCAATCTTATAGTTCCTTCCCGTGTAGTATAGAATCCGTTCAGTCGTAGTAGTTTTCCCCGCATCTATGTGAGCCATAATTCCGATGTTCCGGTAGTCCTTCAACGGCACTGTACGCTTTCCATCTGGCAAGAATCATGAGAAAAGCATGTCAATGGTGGCCGAACATGCGAGACCATTGTGGACTGCAATGCAGTATAACCTTCTACAGGTGGAAAATTAGATTTTCCAACCAGAATAGGTTTACAATTCCCATCAAGGGCAAGGAAAACAACTCCGATCACTCATTTCACCATAACAAAGCAACGCATGATCCTAATGTACACTCAAAAAAACAAGCATCGCTAAAATTACAACTGGAGCACAGCACTCAGTGAAGAAACAACACGTCAACAAGGTGTAACAGTACGGAGGTCAGTCCTGACACGAAATTCACTACCGATTCGTATTTCAGGCGTCCTAACTCATCACGATATGCGGCGAAGAAAACAATTGAATTTCTCGAAAAAGAGAGAGCAATCAGATCGTCCCTCGCAAGCGACAACGCATCGCCTCCGAACCGGTCGACTCGCGATTCGTCGGCGGGGAGGAAGATCATCGCCGGGGCATTCCGTCAGTGACCTGGCGGAAAACTACCGCGAGCGAAGCTCTCGCCCGTCAGACGACACAATTTACACTCGCCGCAAAACACACACCACGTCAAACAAACCGCCGGACTCCCCCCCCCCGGGATTTCAGCACGTACCTTCCCCGGCCATGGCGAGAACGGAGAACTCCCTCCGCCCCCGGCGCTGAGGCCTCGAGGAGCGCCCGGAGCCAAACCGCAGCCCGGCGAGGAACTGGGAGCTGGAAGCGGAGACGGAGGAGGCGCGAGGGCGGAGGCAGAGGAAGGGCGCGGGAGAAGGGAGGAACGCCGCGGGCCGCCGCTGGGCGCCGCCGAAGCTGCACACCGGGGACGGACCGGCCAGCCGCACCGACTCCGCCGCCATTTCTGGTGTGGAGCGCGGGAGAGGCTCGCGTCCGCAGCGAGGGGTGGGAGAGAGGGGATAACGAGGGGCCGAGAAAGCGCGGAGGGGCTCAGGAGTTGAGCGAACGAGCTTTTTGAGGTTCAAGACTGGATGGTGTGATATATAATTTCTTTTTTGCATTTTTTTTTTTGCACTGGCTGGGAATGAGTTTTGAGGGAAAATTAAGGTGGAGCTTGCGTCCTGGCCCGTTCGAAGGTGCCCAATTTACCAATATGCCACCGATTATTATTTTTAAGAAATTATCAGAGGAGTTAGGACTTAGGAGTGACCGGTCCCCAATTTTTGAAAACTAAATCGATTTCATCTATTTTGGAATTGACTCTCGAACCTACCTTTTTTTTCCTGATGCAATTCCAATGTTTATTGAGAACCCATTCTTCCGTTGTTTCTTTGTTTGTTTCGTCTTTTCTTATAGCAAAATAATATAAGTAACAAAACAATTCCAAATAAAATATGAACAAGAGCAATAAAGTTAGGAATAAACGAGGAAGAGGATGAGTCATGAGTGAGAGAGAGTAGTGAAGTGTCTGAGTGAAGTTAAAAATAACACAAAAAAGAGATAGAAAAATGGATGCCAGAAAAAAAAATTAGGTTTTTAAGTTTTACAAAATTGGTTTCACATTCAATTTGATTCCCAAGTAATTTTTCACTTGAAATCAGAAATTGAACTAATTCCCATTGGTTCTAAAATTTGAATTTGAGAATCTTAAACTAGATCGATATTCGAGAAAATCTATTCTTATTTTTAAATAGAACCGATCTGATTACACCGGATTAAGATGAGCCATTTACATCAAATGGAACTCGTTCATTCATGGACACATGATATTCCAACGGATATTCGAGTCATGGGCAATCAAGTGATTTCGCAACTATTTTTTCCAAATGGATGATGGCCTCGTAAGCTTTTGAGCCATAGAAAGCAGAGAGGCACAGGAGTCGCCACATCCCGAATCCCCTGTCCTCACACCCACGGGAGGGTCTGGTAGGTCCCACCCGGCCTTGTTACATATTTCTCACAAAATAGGGGACAAAAAAAAAAGGGAAATAAGCCAAAAATCCATTTAATTGTTACCATCTATTGGCATGCGTATTAGAAAATCCAAGACGGCGTGGCATAAATTTCATATAAATCTCCTAAGCAAGCTATGCAGGATATTTTAATACATATTTGAACAGTAATTTCACGCACTAATCATGTATAGAGTTCATTCTTCAATCATTAAATATCTAGTTGAGGAAGAGCTTCCTATAACGAAATTCAAAAGCCATTTGGTGCAAAACTTGAGCATCCCATTCGTGAAAGGTTGGCCTTTCAGTAGGTCTATATGACTTTATGTACTTTTCCAACTCATGATTTGGTTGATAAAATTAAAATGTAAGTGCTAAAAATTTAAATCTAGGATATTAGGTTCCAAATATTAGGTGTTGAATATGAAAATGAAAGGTTGTTTGACAGTTTTAACAATATAATTGGTAGTATATTAATAATCATTAAACCACTGGGGGTTTTGAGTGGCCCTAATGGAAGGGGGGTGGTAGTATATTAATGGGGGTAATCATTAGATTTTTATATATTAATAATCATTAGATTTTTTGTAACTTAAACCAGTTAATCAATTCTTTCCATACTAATCACATTAAGTGGTTTTGACTAAATATAGTCAATTAAGTCGTGTGTAGTTAGAGGCTATCAAATGCACATAATGAGATTTTAGTGCTGGAAAAATTTAATCTTTCAACACTCCACGTGATATTTAGACACACACCCTTGATTCTTTTAAGAATGGATGAAATCCAGGACTAGTTGATGTAAGCTTTTCAACCTCCATCGCCAGTCTCCATCTTTTGGGCCTTCGATTATCCTCTCTGGGACTTCTATTGCAATCGGCCCATTAGATTATTTCGATCAACCGTCAGTCCTGAACCGATTGCATTTAATGGGCTCCGTCCGTGCATGAAGCGAATAATGACTGTATTTTATTTGTCATTTAGAAAAGATAAAGGAGAGTGAAGACAGGAATATAAAGCACTCACTTATTGGATGTATCTTGATAATGATGGACCATTAGCTAGGTCAAGCCATTGTTTTTTTTTTTTTTTAATGACACACATGGCCTTTTTTTTTTTTTTTTTTTGGGTCTGTTCATGGCCAAATTGAATAGGCTAATTATTTGCTTCTTAGGCCCGGCTCACTCAGGGGCCACCGGCTTCATAATGGGAATTTTATATGTATTTATCATAGGCAGACTCAGTCTGAAGGTGATCGGGCCCGGTATAGAGGAGCCCAATCTTATAAAAAGATTGTGATCACATATTGGATTAAGATCCTCTCAATAATGAAATCAAACTCAAGATGCATTCGATATTTGCCAATATCAATGCCCATAACCCATTTAAGAAAAGGGAAAATGTCACCGAAATTCCCAAAATATTGACATTGCGACACCAATACTGCCTGCATACTTTTTTTTTTTTTTTTTGATAAAAGGTAAGAAACTGCCTGCATATTTTGTATTATCAAAAAATTCAAAAATATATTTGTAATACACATTTACCTTTTATTGACATAATATCAATGACCAATTAAAAATCCAATGTGGCAGCTAACGTGGAAGACAAAGTGCAAATGATGCTGACATAGCACTTATGTGACTTAACAACCATGTTCTCTCTCTCTCTCTCTCTCTCTCTCTCTCTCATCAATTAAACTAATTGAAATACAAGTTAGAGGTGAGTGGTTCTAGATTCCAGGTCAAGCGGTATATAGGTTTTCTTAATCTTTAGGACTTGGAACTTACTTTACATATTATAGAACTTGGAATCTACATTGTTATAGGTTCCAGTCAGGTTTCACATATATTATTAATTGAACAACGATAGTAAATTATAACCTTAAATAATCATCATTTGCTACCATAATCACTTACCATAACTTATGTTTAGGCACACGAATGATATGAACATTAACAGAGTAAAAGTTTCAGACATAAAATGGGAACTCATACTTATGCTTCCAAATTATATATTCATCATCAACGTTGAGGCAATGAAATATTGCAAAATCACACAAAAACATGGAGTAAAAAAAAAACATTAAAACTTATTTCAAATTTTAAAATACATATTTCAAGTTCTAAATTTCTCCAAGCAACTTAGAAGCTGAAACCTACTTAAAACAAGTTACTCAATATTTGGAACCCGGAACATATTTTGCTTATCTTGGAACTTGAAACCATACAGATTCCCTCTAATCTAGTTTTCAGGTTTCAAGTCTTACTTTAAAACCATGCTCACCCTTAATATAAGTAGATAAAGGAAGTTTATACTATTCTATTTGCCAAAAAAGTTATAAATCTATTGTAATTGTGTCAGTTTAGTCCTAAATCTATTTTATAGCTAATTCAATCATAAAATTTTTGCAATTGTGCCCAACGCTGACTTAAACAATTTTTAATTATATTGTATTTTTAAGATTATTTATTCATCTTTTCTTTTCTTTTCTTTTTTCTCTTTTGTCAATGAGGGTTGTGGCCCTTGTGCGGCCTAGCCTACATCTAGGTGAGGCCTAGGGGCTGTGGGCGGGCGACTTTGCCCATATATGGGTAAGGCCATCCTTGCAGTGAGCAAAGGGGGCCTTGCTCATAGCAAGGCCATTGCTGGATGTATGGAAAAAGGAAAAAAGAGGAAAAAGAGAGAAAATGAAAATATTATTAAAAATTATCCATGTCAATGTTGGTCGGTGTCCATATCAATGCTAGTCGGCCAAAATTAGTCGGATGAACTGAATTAGCACAATTATAAAAGGTTTATGACTGAATTAAACCAAAAAAAAATGTTCACAATTGTAACATATTCAAAACTTTTTTAGTAATTTTCCCGCTCTATCTTCATCAGTTAAACTCATTGAAACACAAGTAGATAAAGGTTTCAATTAAATGACCTTGGATTATTGTGATTAACTTGTGTGAGATTTTGTGACATTGCATTAAACAAGAAACTACACACCTTTGTATGCCAGCACCATCTCAAGCAAGGTTCTTATCTTTTGAAAGTAGCAAGGTGTGCTATTGACTATATAGCACCAACATGAACACGCGACACGACACGCGACACGACATACGCCGACATCATTTCTTAAAAATATAGAATTTCGATACATTCCAACACGTTATTATATTAAATTTTTTATATATAAATACATAAATAAATAATAATAAAAATAGCATAGAATTAATTTACACAAAAATATTAAATAATATCATTCATTATTTTAATTTGTTACAATAATACACAAAACTTAGAGGAAAAAGACACTGTTTAAAGAAAAATGCTGAAATGATATTTTTTAAATTTATTTATTTATCATATATAGCATTTTTTATTACTTTTTTCATAGTAAAAGACTTTAAAAAAAATAAAACAATTCTAAAAAAAACAAAACTGAAAAAAAAAAAAAAAAAAAAAATTGACCCCGTGCGTGTATATTTATAGCAATTTTATTACTTCTTTTGTGTATATTTATATTTTGACCCCTCAAGTATTAGAAATTTTTAAAATTGACCCCGTGCGTGTTGAAATCGCGTGTCGGAATTCTGGACTCGCATGTCGGAGAGAGTTGACCACGTATCGGATTTTTGGACACTCGTTGACCGCGTGTTGGGACGTGTCGGAGCGTGTCGAACACGTGTCGGAGATCGGATACGACACGAAAGCTTTCGAAAGTGTTCGTCTACGTAGGCTATTGATGGTGTTCATATAGCTTTGTATCATATTAACTAGCGAGCAAAACTCCATTGCTTATGAAAGCGATTGTTCATAACTTTTCGAGCACACAAAATTCACAATATTGTCAAAACAAGAAATAAAGATTTGTGAAAAGAATACTCCACAAAAAGTTGGCGAATCAAAAGATCAAGAATGAATCTGTAAGGTGATAACTTTGAATAACTAAGGGTGCGTTTGTTTCACGAAAAACTCAATGATAAAGGAAAATGTTTTTTGGGAAAACATTTTCTAAGAATACGGTTTGTTTTCCTTTGTTTGGTGATGTTTAATTGAAAATGTTTTCTAACGTTTGGATCCCATTAAAAAATAATTTCACATTTCTGCCGTTTGAATTTTTTTCCCGACTAGCTTACGAGGGGTGAGCTTCAATTGTCACCAGAGGCGGTGAGCTCGCCAGCTGGCCGCTAGAGGCTGCGAGCTCACCCAATCTGGCGAGGCTTGAGCCTCATCGCTGGAGGCCACAAGCTCACTCGATTTAGCGAGGCTTGAGGCTCATCAGCCTCGGGCAAGCTCAAGCCTTGTTGTTGAAGGCCATGAGATTGAGAGACGGAGAGCTCACTGGCCATCCTTGTGGCCGTGACGGGTGAAGAAGAAGCAAAAAGAAGAAAAAAAAATCGAATTTTTTATTTTTATTTTTAAAATGTTTTCCAAATCCTAATTTAAAAAAAAATTGCAATTTCAAATTTTTTTTAAATATATTTTTATAAGAATAATTGTTTATAAACTAAGCATTAAATCTAAGTTTTGGTAGATTCGGAAAACGTCTTTAGATCATTTCAAAGGGGAAATCATTTTTTCGAATTTAAGTTTTTTTAAGAAAAGGTTTTCGTTGATTAGGAAAACGTTTTTCCGTTGACTCATTTTCCGAACGATCCAAACGCCGAAAAATGAGAAAAACATTTTCCTTGAAAATGTATTTTACGAAACAAACGCACCCTAAATCAGGTTTTGGAGTTGAGTTTTGGAGTCGAGCTTCTACGAGAAGGCCGTATCCAACAAGAAAACCCTAGAAAAGACTCAAATTGCCTTCAACGAGCGAATAAGCTTGGAACGATTCAAATTTCAACCGAATCAAGCTTTTTTGGGAGAATGAGAGGATCGACCACAAGTGAGCTTTGAGCAAACTGAGCATCCTTCCAAGAGGAACATCCTTCCAACACGCGGCATCACGTGTCGTCCATTGAATGGGCTGGCCCCATGGTGACGCGGAGGGCGCATCTTTGCAATATTTTCTCCAAGAACAGCATCTTGCAAGAAGAAATGACAAAGAACGTGAGTCCCCCGATGCACGGAGCATTACCTGTCTCTGCCTTCTACCGACCTTTATCAGCTTTGCAGAAAGATAAGGTGAAAAAAAGAACGTACTCCAATGAAATCATTTGGCTCGTCTGCTCAGTCCAGACTTTCTTTAGGAGCACCTTCTAATGCGCTCATTGTTTCCTGCTTTTCCTGCGGCTGTCGTGCGTAAAGGCGAGATTCACGTGCATTTATATGCTATTACAACGATTTCGATGCATGTGAACCAAACTAACATGTATAATACTGATCTCACCTAGGATCGTTCGAGATTTGACGGGCTCGATGTACTGGATCGAGTGCTTCCAAAGGCGCATATTACCATACGAGGCAACTCGGGAAAGTTCCTAGAGAGAGAGAGAGAGAGATGAAGCGATCCTTTCACCATAAGATTTCAATCCCATGATGGACCCACCGCTGATTGAAGAGAGACGAACGAGCATTGCGAAATGACAGGATTAGATTTTACGTCAATGGAAGGGCAGTGAAGCTTAGGTGATTAATGCCATAAAGCCCAAATGGACTCTAGACCGCTCAAAAGGGTCGCCAGAAAACCACCTAACAACAGCTCAAAACGGGCTGAACGAGACCAAGCGGCAGGAACAGAGCCATCGCGTGCGGTCAAAAGAGCTTAGTTAGCCCTTTATTACTCGTTGGTTGGCAAGTCTTGACACGACCTCCCTTGAGTTAGCACATCAAAATCATATTTAAGGCATCTCTCAGGTACATGGCACTTCAAGATTATTGTTCCCGCTCGCATCTAAATCAGACGTTATTTTCAACTCGCATAATCAAAATGTGAATACAATCAAAATATCCATATGACGAACAATCTAACATCGATAGTATTATTTTCAATTTACATTAGAATCAGAGCTTAATCACAAATAATCCGAGATTGATTGAAATGTTATCTCTACCGATAATTATCAATTCTATTGTTAACACTCAGAAATTAAAATATTCCATTCTTATATCATTTATCTTCTCTGTTTTCTTTCGGCATCTCCAAGATAAGCTCAACGGCGAACAGAAGGGAAAAGATGGTCACGTGGAATGCATCTTGCACACGGTCGAAGACGAAGATAATGCCGTGCTGACGTGCCAGAATCAAACCCTAGATTTGATTTGACGTGCTGCTGTCTCGTGAGTCGTGATAAAGAAAAAGGAAGAAGAAGTCCACTTTCGTCAACAAAAGCTTTAAATAAAATGTACTTTAAAGAAAACTACCCACAAATCATGCCTTCTTATTGTCTCCTCAGTCGTCATGATCGCAAAATCCGGCCACAAAACAATACAATTCCATTCCAAGTCGCGACACCAAACAAACTCCTTCGACCGCTCATCCGTTTCGAGGGCATCTCCCTGTGCATGTAGCCTAGGGTCAACAGTTCGAGTCGAATCGAAAATGACGCAATTTATATTAATTCATTTTTTAACGTAATATAAATTTAATAATTCATATTCAACTTAATTGGTACACAACTCATACTATTTAACATACTCCGTATTATCAAAATATATTAATATTTTAAAAAAACCATTTTCAAGAAAATAATCATATTTTCCTATATATGACTGAAACTTGAAAATAAATTAGCTGATATTTTCACTATTCGATAAGAAAACTATTTTACCCATACATTTTTTTTAATATTTCTTTATTATTATGCTTTTTAAAAATGATTTTAAAATGATTTTTATTCTATTTCTTTTCTTTTATTCCTTTTTTACTGAACAAAAAGAAAAAGAAAGAAAAAATGAAAAAAACAAAAGAAACTGAAAAGTAGTGGATTTAAGTTGAGTTATTGATGGGTTATAATTTAGGGTAAACTCATTTATAACCCATTTTCATTTATAACACATTTTTTAACTGGGCTCTATTATAGTAAATCAATTTTTAACCCATATTAAAATTTCATTTTCTATCCAGTCCAATAAATGTGGGTTAAAATATGGGACATCAACCCATGTTGCCATCCTAAATGTTGACTTAACACGCACGGATCATCAAGATCACCTAAACGATAAGGACTCATATGATTCGAGAGATGCGTCCACTACTTACACTCAATCGAACCCACACCGTGCCGGAGTTATTTTGGATCATCGAATAAAGCTAATTTCTCATTAAAAAGCGAACTCGAGTCTCTTGGACTATAAGCAAGACACGGGATTAGGGGTTGGAACATCAAAACTGTTATAAATCTTGAGAAGGCAAATCAAACAATGGCGAGTTTATTGTACATAAGTAAAGACACGAATGATAATTATTTTATTTTAGAAATCAATTTATATTCCTGAAACAATTTTTTTTTATTTCTCGTATGAATTTTTAAGTAAAAATATGCATCTAATAATAATATAAAATTTATTTTCTAGAATAAAAATTAATTTAATAACAACAAAATATTTCTCTCTCACGTAATGATGGCAGACGTCGAAGAGCAATTGGCAGCGGCACAGGCAGCGGCGATCGATCGATGGTGGCAACCAATGAGCAATAGCATGTGGGTGACCCGCTTGTAACGGACAAGCAATGAGAAGAAATTCTTCTAGAAATTGAGAAGTAGAGTAATTCTTACTTTTCGTTTATGTTCCATTCCTACATTTCTGAACTAAAAAAGTTATTTCAGAAATAAAAGAAGAAAATTATATCATCAAACGGAATTATGTTGTAAATCTATTCACGACAACAAAAAAATAACTCTGGCAAAAAATAAAATAATTATCATGTAAGCTTTTAAGTCACCTATGTATCAAAGCCGCCAACAAAGAAATAGACGTGTTTAGAGGATTTTTTTTTCGCATGGAACAGAACAAGGGACAGTGAACTGGGAATATACGACTGGTAACTCGAGAGATTACAAGTTCTGCTCGTTCTTCTCTTTTTTATATCTTTTTCCATTGCCAGCGATGAAGTCTATAAAGCCAGGAACAACACTCACACCACACTGCTGCTGCTTCTACTCTCTGCTCATGCATTTTACACAAAACGGGAAAGGAAAAAGAGAAAGAAACGACGAAGTACCAAGGTAAAACCTATTTTCTCTTACTCCACTCAAGGCTTTCTGGCCACCGCGACTGGCCGATGTTTGGAAGCGAACCGGTTCACGAGAGCGAGTGCGTTGCTGGTCACCTGAGCAACATATACTACCCTCCGCCTCACCGCCACCTTCAATCCCCCGTCCATGACCCCCGCGAAACCATCTACGCAGGTGTTCTCGTCCGTCAGCGCGGCGCTCACCCACGTCTCCACGTTGCTCATGTGCCACGCGAAGTCCTCGCCCGCGTCCCGATCCGAGCGCCCGAGCTCCCTCGCTGAATCGGCCAGACGGTCCACGGAGTCGCCCATGTTCTCGACGCAGTCCCTCACGGCCCGGAGCTCGCGGAGCTTGATGCGGCGAGCTCGGGACAGCCTGGACACGAAGGAGGCGGCGGAGCGGGCCCGGGCGAGGCTGACGATGAGGGCAGCCTGGGCGAGGTGGCGGTCGCTCTGTTGGATGGCGCGACCATAGGCGGCGAGGCAGTGGACGCAGAGGGCCGGATAGCGGGTGGCGCGGCAGGAGGAGACGATGAAGCTGGTGGGGGCTGGTTTGGGGTGGCTAGGGACGAAGGATTGGGCTGGGGTGGTGGCGAGGGAGAGTACGAGGAAGAGGAGGAAGAAGAAGAAGAAGGAGAGAGATGGTCTTGGTTTCGCCATTTTTGTCTGGAGAGAGAGAGAGAGAGAGAGAGAGTGAGAGAGGTTTAAATAAACGATGGGCTACCGAGAGCAGAGCGAAATTTGTTCTTATATTTCTGGGGAGAAGTTTAGTATAAAAAAAATAACGAGTCCATGATTATCTGATTGTTTTTTTTTTTTTTGGTGAAGGTAATAATATTAATGAGGATGGACAAAAGTACAAAAATCATATCGGATCCAAACAAGCACTCTTAACAAAGGAGCAAGAGTGACGGGGATCCGATAAAAAGTCCGAGGGTGCCAACAAGAAACAGAAAAACTAGGAAGCCAACAAACAAAACGTAACATCAGAAAACCCTAGCCTCCCCAACCCTCTAGCCCTCAAAGTTGAAGGCAAAGAACGGAGATGGAAGGAACCCGCAACTACAAGAACAAGAGCAAACTGAAACAACAGCAAACTAAGGAGAATCAGCTACAAAGGAAAAGATCATAGGGTGGAATCCCCACCCCCTTTGTAGTCTACTGTTCCTCGGAGAAGGAAGAACTTCCGTGAATGTGAGCACTTTGTCCTTAACCACCTTGATTAGGTGATTTTTAAGGGCAGGGACCACCAAGGATTCACCCCTGAAGATAATCGCATTCCCCTTCTTCCAAATGAGATGGCACAAAGCACCGAAAGAGAATCGAACTATCTTGTGGTAAAAATCCTTCCCCATAAGGAATTTCCTGGCCCAAGTGAGCACCTCTCTCCAACATCTATTCCTCCATGGCAAGTTACATCTGGCAGCCCAAAAGAAGGCCAACGAGGCTGAGATGCGACACCGGAAGAATAGGTGTTTGATTGAGTCCGGTACTTCACTACAAAAGGCACATAGATTAAAATCAATTCGACCCTGATTTAACAACATCACCTGAGTGGGAAGACGATTTTTAGATATAAGCCACAGAATAAACTGATGGCAAGGGACTATATCGATATCCCAAATCAAAGAAGGCCAGTCCACCCGATCTCTCTTGGCTCTAATGGCATTCCATGCGGATGCGACCGAGAAGGAGGCTGATGGATCGCCACACCAAATAAACTTGTCATTATAAGACTCCAGAGTCGGTAAAGCTACGCCCCATCTGATTAATATCCGAGAGAATGAGTCGCCTACCGGAGTGTATAAGTCAGCAACATCGCATAATCGGGAGCCACATATTGTCCTAAACGAGGGCGGGACGAATCCATCAAGAGGGCCACATGGAAGCCAGTAATCATGCCATAAAGATACCGACAACCCATTTCCAATTTTCCACCTAAACGAAGTTCTGAAGTGCTTTCTAAGTTGGAGGATTTTCTTCCACGCCCAAGAACAAATCCCAGGTTGAGATGAAATCCAAAAATTCTTCTTTGTCAAGAAAATGGAATGAATCCACCAGCACCATATCGATTCCTTATCCGAGAAGAGGATCCATATGAATTTGAGCATAGAGGCTTTGTTGCAATCTCTTACATTCCTAATGCCAAGACCCCCTTCAAGTTTCGGAAGACATACATCCTCCCATGCTACTTTTGCTCCTCCACGGCCAAGAGCCGTTCCCTTCCATAAAATTTGCCTCATAATTCACTCGATGTCTGACAAAACCGAAGCGGGAAGCGTAAAGACACTTGCCCAAAATGATTGAATCGAATGAAGAACCGACCGAATCACCAGTGCAATCTCCCGCAAAGACATGAAACGATGCGCCCAGGATTGAA
Organism: Eucalyptus pumila; assembly: GCA_016097595.1. Lineage (NCBI taxonomy): Eukaryota > Viridiplantae > Streptophyta > Magnoliopsida > Myrtales > Myrtaceae > Eucalyptus > Eucalyptus pumila. The sequence goes on along the minus strand of CM027849.1, from coordinate 22,718,117 downwards.
TCCTAGCCGTAATACGCTCCGTCAATGCAATACAATCCCCCTTATTCAATCTGGAAGATATGATAGGTACCCCAAGGTAACGAACAGGGAGTTTCCCTTCCTTAAAACCAAATGCCCACTGTATTCTGTTTCGAATAGAAGGGTCACCACCTGTAATAAAAATCTCGCTCTTGTTTTTGTTAGGAACCAATCCACTCCAGGATGAGAATATATCTAAACCTCTTTTCAGCATGGATACTAATGGCCAGTTAGCTTGACAGAATAGGAAAACATCATCAGCAAAGAATAGATGCGTTAGTTGGACCGGCTTACACCTCCAATAATACCTGAATTCATGATTTGAAGTTCGAGACACCAATAAACCGGAAAACACTTCCATAACTGGAGTGAAGAGGTAAGGTGACATAGGGTCCCCCTGCCTCAAACCACGTCCTCCCGAAAAAAAAAACCATGGAGATCGCCATTTATAGAAATTGAGTATTTAGGAGTCCGAACACAAGCCATCACTAACTTAATGAAATTCTCCGGGAAGTGGAAGGCTATAAGAACAAGTTCAAGGAACTCCCAATCTACCGTGTCATATGCCTTATGGAAATCAACCTTAACCGCACATTTAGGCAAGTATGGATGGAGATGAAACCCCGCAAACAATTCCTGAGCCAAGAGGATGTTATCCCTAATTCTCATTCCTTTAACAAACGCATTACGAGATGGACTTATCAAATCATTTAAAACCGCCGCGATACGATTGGCCAAGATCTTGGTAATCACCTTATAAATAGTATTACAACAAGCAATCGGCCTAAAATCCGAAACAACACTAGCATTAGGAACTTTAGGGACGAGAGCAAGGATGGTTGCATTTACCTCTCTCAGCAGCCGACCGGTGTGGAAGAAGTCGTGAACCGCCTCCAATACCAATGGACCAACGATCTCCCAGTTGGACTTGAAGAATTCAGCCGAGAATCCGTCGGGTCCAGGGGCCTTACCTTTGGCTAAGGAGAACAGCGTAGACTTGATCTCCGCATCGAAAACCGGATTAGAGAAAAAGCACATCTGATCAGCAGCTAAAGGTTGTCGAATAACCCGCTCCACCTCTTGGACTGACGGCCTATTTAACACATCATGGGGGGAGTACAACGAAGAGAAGTAGCTAATGAACACCTGCGGAACCAACCCCGGGTCAATAATCAACAAACCGATGGGATCCTTCACCGAAAGGATTATGTTAATTAGCTGTCTCCTCTTCACAGATTAGTGGAAGAAATTCATATTCCGGTCACCCTGCTTTAGCCATCTAATTCTGGACTTCTGCCTATAATAAGATTCCTCTTGATTCCTCAATTCAACAAACAGCCGGCGTTGGCTCCTTTCTTGATCAGCAAGAGCAAGGCTGGACAGGTTTGATTGAAGTTGAATTTGAGTGACGTTGAGAGCTTCTCTTGCCTCAGCAATTCTAGCCGGAATGTTAGAGAAAGCATTCTAGTTGAGGGTCTTGAGCTGAGCTTTCAAAATCTTCAATCTAGAAACCAGCTTAAACATAGGGACGCCTCTAACCGGAGTATTCCATACACGCTGCACGATCGCCTTAAACTCTGGATGATCTGTCAAAAAATCAAAGTATTTGAAGGGTTTCCTCCTCGGGGCTGGATGGACAACTCTTACAACCATCGGCATGTGGTCAGATATGCTAGGGCTCAAAAAAGACACCTCCGAATATGAGAAATCAAGGTTCCACTTGCTGTTAACCAATACACGATCTATCTTTCTCATATTCCTCCCGGTCCCAGATGAAGTGGACCAAGTGTAACGGAGCCCGACAAATCTGAGGTCCGTAAGATCCGTTTGTTCCAAGCACTGGCGAAATTCATCAAAATACAGAATCCAATTGGTGGCGCCCCCAACTCAGTCCGATGGATCCCTGATAGCATTGAAATCACCAGCAACTAGCCATGGTGAATCGAGGAAGAGTTCACTGCAGAGCTGGAGATTTTCTCATAACGGTCTACGAAGGGCAAACGTATGTTCCCCATAGATGGCCAATATACAGAAACTCCTTCCAGACAGATTACATTTTAAATTGCCATGCAACACTTGGTCGTTAATAGAGATAGTAGAAAAGGCGACGAGATCCGGGTTCCATCCAACCCAAATCCTCCCACGCGGAGCATAATCATAGTTAGCACACCAATTCCACCCCCTAATGAGGGTGGCCGAAATAGAATCAAAAAGCTCTAAATGAACTTTAGTTTCAAGCAAGCCAATAAGACAAAGCTTATTTACCGCTGCAAAACATCTTATTTCGGCACGCCTAAGAGGATTTAAGATACCTCTAATATTCCAAAAACCAACTATCATAAAAAAACAGGGAGCAAAATTACCTCTTTTTAGAGGTCCTCGAAGCAGCAACTTCCTTCTTCAGATCTTCGGAACCATTAGATAGGAGCATTCGAAGCTTTTCTTGGAAGTTTGCCATTAACGGCGAGGTGAGCCTTTTGGGATTAGGAAAATCCCCAACTTGAGAATCTTCTCCAATCGGGTCTTGGATACTAGAATTACTGATTTCGTCAGAGCTATCGATTAAAGCCAGGGGATCATCCTAAGCAGGAGGGTCCATTACAGAAGGAGGAACCGATTTTGCCGGGGTATGAATCACTGGATCAAGAGATTTTGAAGGGTCGCTTGGTTTCAGCATAGACATATCTGCAACTTCCTCTTGAACAATATCAGTAGCTGCTACAGCATTTGCAACAGCAGCATCAGCAGCAGCAACAGCGGCCTTCCTTGCCGCCTGCTTCATCTTCTTTTTCTTATTTTTCCGATTAACTTGCTTCCACCCTACCTCCTCAGCAACTGATTGCGAGTCAGCTAGAGCATCTGGTCCCTGAGGAGCCGCCTTTCCCGAGCTTGATTCACCGACATAGGAAAGCCTGTTAACAGCCACACCAGATGCGGGTTCGGCTGCACCCACTTTAGAACGATAGGTGACTTGCATATCTACATCTTCCGCAGAAGGTTGCTGCATGGCCACCTCCTATCCCTTAGAGGAGCGGGCCTCAACTACCGGATTAACCTTCTGGATACTTTCTGTAGCTCTCTCAGATCGTCCAACAGAAGGAGCAGGAGTAACATTTTTACAGGTGTGACCAAACATTTCACATTTTGAACAAATCATCGGTTTCCATTCGTACTCGACTTCCACCACGACCTTTGATCCATTGGTAGTTAAATCAAGGGTTTCAAACCGAGGTTGCTGAGTTGTCATTTCTACACATACACGGGCAAAAGTCAACATGGACATCTGCTCATTTTTCTGATCAACATAAAGCGGCTTACCTAAGGCACTAGCCACCTTCCCGATAGCCTGAGCAGACCAGAAGGCAAACGGAAGGTTCCTTAGTCTTACCCAAACTGGAACAGATCTATGAGTATCTTTGTTCAGCTCGACACCCGGTTTCCATTGTTGAAGGATCAGAGGAATTCTTGCAACGGTAATGGGATCGCCCTCAAGGATACTCCTTTTGAATTCGCGATCTACAATGCGCAGAAGAAACACGCCACGCCCATTGGACATTACTTCTGCCAAATTCGGTCCCCAAGCTCTCCTCAGTGACTCCTCAACCAGCTTAAACGGAAGATTCCTCCCAATGAAGTGTCCCACAAAGGCGTCATACAACTTAGGGTCCGCGGCATCAATATCGAAATCGTCCATTTGGATAAGCGGCTTGTTATTCACAATTATCCGGGGGGGTAAACTCAAGGTCATATCCCTTATTCGTGCCACTTGCGACAGCAGCCTAGGAACGGGTCTTAGGCTTCTTCGATCGACTCCTAGACTGAGGTCTTTTCGATTTAGAACGCTCTCTATTAATAGGACGACTTCTTACATATGTCGTTGGGGGTTCAAAGCCCGACTCCCGGCGAAAGGGGCTCATTCGGTTACCCACATTCAACATAGAAGCATTCGTCAAATGACGATCATTCCTAGGGGAGAAGGGGCCGAGACGAGCGCAATCCCTCATCATTTAGGCGAGATCGAATAGAATTGGCTCCATCTCGAATAAGATCACGAGTCGCAGAACCCTAATCCATCGGAAGCAAGAACAGCCCGAAGAAGAGATGCAAACAAGCTAACCTTTATGGGGTTTGAAGGCTGATGGAAGACGCCTCTTAACGCTCAAAACCGGCTCACCAGAGCGAACCCATGCGCCGCCGCTCAGCCTTGCCTTTGTGACCGCCCGCAACCCAATCCCCGAGCCGTCAACGATGGTCCGACCGCACGCGGACCCGGATGCGGTTCCATCCTCTTCGATCCTGCCGAAACAGGTGCCGTCGTCGCCAGCTCAACCATGATGGGTTCTCCGGCGAGAGAGAGAGAACGTCTTCTCCTCTGCGAGAGAAAGCTTCATGATTATCCGATTGTTTCTTTGAAGAATATGTAATAAATTCTCAAATAAAGGACTCACATAAATATGAACTCGGGGAAAAGATTAGAGCTTATTGAGATTGAAATCAAGTTACTTAGTAACTTCGTTCTAGTCTAATCAACTCAAGTGGAGTCAAGCAGATGCATATCTAAATTTTCTATTTGAATCATGCTAAAGCTGATTAAATTCAGGTTGACTTTCGAGCATGATAAATGTAAGTCGCATCTAATCGAGCTCAAGTTAAGCTCGGTCTAACTCTTTTTTATAACACTAGAGCTTCATTTGATTCACATAAGATAATTTTACAAAAAAAGTTTTGGATTTTTCGATGTTCGTTTTACGGAAAATAAATTAGTTGGGGAAAACATTTTCTAAAAAGATAAAAAAAATTCAAACATAGGGAAAGATGATTTTGACTTTTGATAAGTGGAAAACATTTTTCACATCTTTTTTCACCACTCATTTTTATCAAAAACCTTTTCTTTTCTTTTCTTTTTTAATTTTTATTAAAAATAATTTTAATTATAATTTCCTTTCCTTTTCTTTTTTCTTCATTGGCCGGTTGCTTTGCCACGGTAGCAAATCGGTGACCAGGTCTGAGCGAGCTAAACCTTCACCAATAATTTGATAAGGCTCGAGTTTGCCGATTTAATGAGGTCCACCTTGCCCAACATTGGCAAGGTTGAGCCCTGCTAGATCTAGCAAAGCGCTAGTAAAGTGCAACTTGAGATTGCTAGATCCTCGCCAATGTTTAGTGACCCTTGCTTGAGGTCATTGGCGTTAGGTGAGCTCGGCTTGTGGCGAGGCTATGGTTAGTGACCAGCCAATGAAGAAGAAAAAAAAAAAAGAAAAATAATTAAAAATAATTAAAATCAATTAAAAATATAATAATAAAATTTCATTTACATTATGTATCAAGGAAAAGATTTCCTTTACCGAACAACAAAATATATATTCTAGCCTATTTTCAAGTTTCAACCGAACACTTTGAAAAATGCAATGATTTTTCTGAAAAATAAAAACCATTTTCCAAAAATGTTATATTTTCTGTAAAATAAATTGAGTCTACATTTGAAATACCACCACACTACAATGTCCGTTGGCCCAAGTGATAAAGAGCTTGGGTTCCCTTAAGGCGTGTTTGGTAATGATTACTGTTCTTGAAAACATATTCGATTTTTTTTTTTGGAACAAAAAAGATTCGATTTGAAATGATTTTTTTTTAATTCTATTCCGGAACAATTTCTTAGCATTTTAAGCTGTTTGATAACATCAAAAATTTTGATTACGGAATAGAATTGCGTTTAATACCGTGCTCATTGATTTTGTTCCAAATCAATTTCTTTCAATTTTTAAACATTTTTTTACATTTTTTTTTCATTTTTTCATTTTTTTCATTTTTTTCTTTCCTTTTTCTCCTATTCTTCTTCTTCTTCTTCTCGGCGGCCACCGGCCCGGACAAGGGCCGCGACCTCATCGGAGTGTCGCCGACCCTTATCGGCCGAGCTTAGGGCGAGGCCCACTGGCCACCCGACGAGGCTCGCCCGAGCCCCGCGAGGCTTGGCCTCACCCGATCTTGCTAGGGCCGAGCCTTGTCGATGGCTCGACAAGCCCCGCTTGGCCACCGACAAGGCTGGGCAAGCCTCGGCAGGGCCAAGCGGCCTCACCGAGGTTGGGCGTCGCGAGGCAAGCCCGGCCTTGGCGAGGCTCGCCTGGCCACTGGCGGGGTTGGGCAAGCCTCGTTGGGGCCAGGCTGGGCATGCCTCTAGCGAGCCTCCTAGCGATCGATGCGGCGGCGGCATACAGTGGCAGATGACGGCGGATAGTGGCGGTGGGATGAAGAAGAAGAATAAAAATAGTTAGTTTTGATTCTTAAATTTGTTCCCGGAACAAGAATCAACTTTTCTTTTTTATTCTATTCCAAATCTAATTCTAGGAACAAAAAAATAGAAATTTGTTCTCGGAAATACAAATTTTACTAAACAGGATTATGTTCCCAAACTATTTTCAGGAATAAAAAATCAAAATCAGACACTGTTGGGATAGTTACCAAATATGCACTACGTAAGATCTCAAGTTCGAGTCTTGTGTACGAAGCTGATGCGCTGGGAGAGCCCCCCTATTATGGGTCTGACAATGCTTGCATCCGAATTAGTTGGGGCGAAGGCTCCGGATACCGGGTGGCTATAGATCCAAAAAAACAAAAAATAAAAAACCCCACCGCACTTGGTTGAGGAGAAGGGGAAAAAGGAAGGGGGGGATTTGTTTTATCTTCCTATGGAAGCCGTCAACAAAGGGTGCAGGCAGCATCATGGCTGCGTCCCGTCTTGTCCTTGCGAGCTTCTTTGCTTTCTACTTTTGCTTTGGCTTTTACTTTATCCTTTATCCTTTTGCGCTTAAATCAGGCGTGAGAGATTCTACGAATTGCAATTTTTCGTTTTATATCGATAGGTACATTCGATGCCAGTCAACAATTTCACTAGTCGCTGGATTTTGGATTATTTTTATTTTCTTGTGATGATTTTAGGATATTTGGCTTCATAGACTCAAAATGGGGTTCCTTTAGTCTAAAGAGGGATGACTCCGGATTAATGCATGATGGTGGATTTTTCCCATCTCTTTTTTATGATGATTTGACCTTGATACGGGGCTCATTAGAAAAGGTCTACTAATGTTTATCCTTTACCTCCCCACCTGTGTCGTAATGGGCGATCCCCATCCGTGACCCTATGTCCTCATGACATGGGGTGTACCATTCGCGAATATGCTTACATTGTCATATGGCAAAATCTTGCTCACTTAGTGGCCAATACCTATTAGTATCTCGATAGTTTTTCATTCCGAGTGATTCAAAGATAAAAGAATATCGAAATAATATCACATTTTCTCATAGAGTAAGCTTTATCCTATAACACCTGCCTTCTACTACTTTAGCCTTCTAAGATTGCCTAATCCTCCACTATCCTTCCATTCACTCATATTAGGGCCGGCAAACCCTTTTTGTGACTTAGACGAAAAGGGCCCAATTTAATATGAGTAACTTGTACTTGCTCAGATGGGCAAATCCTAAATTGTGAATTTTAATCTAGGAAAATCTAAAACTCATTTTAAACTAATATTAACGCTAGAAATCTATCATAACTCATCAAAAGCTAAGCCTTTTCTTTCTTAAAAGTTTTTGAAATTTTTTTATTCTAAAAATGGGGACTTGGATCAAGTTAGGACTCTGATTGATGGGCTAAATAGAAAACACCAAAACCGTTTCCTTCCTTGCTGCTCACACAAATCCAACTTCGCTCTTCGCTCCTTTCTCCCTCCTCTCCAGTGACCCGCATCGCAAGGGAGACGACCAAAGATGCACTGCAAAAAGTATGGCAACATTTCGAACACATGATCAAAACACAGGAACTCTAGGGGTTTGTGTTCATCTAGTTCTTTCACCAAGCTTCGCTGAAGACCGTTCTCAAAGACGATGGATATGTTGTTCCGGTATTGAACATTTGGGCAATTCTTTTTCTTTTTTTTTCGATTTTGATTTTCTCAATGAATTTTCGATTTTTCATTTCTGGAGGTAGGTGGGATTGCTATTGAATGCAAGCGGAATGTGAAAAAAGAAGAGAATTTGGAATTGTGGATTTGTTGAAGTTAGGTTCTTGCTTGATTTTTAGATTTTAAATTTCAATATTGTTATCTGAGCTTAAGATGATGAGTCGAAGATTAACTCTGTTTTTTTTTTTTTTTTTTGGTCAATTTTCTTCAATCGAGACCTGATTTTTTGCTACAATTCAAGCAATATTTTTTTAAAAAATAAAAAAAGAACAAAAAATTTCATAATAAGCCAATAAACAAAAAAAAAAAACCAAAATTAACGGATCAATCTGGACTTTTTCCAACAAAAATCTCATCCAGACCCCAATTTAAGCCCACAAAAGTGACCAGAGCCCATTAAACGAGCAAAGCCCATTCACCGAGCGAAATTTGTTCTTATATTTCTGGGGAGAAGTTTAGTATAAAAAAATAACGAGTCCATGATTATCCGATTGTTTCTTTGAAGAATATGCAATAAATTCTCAAATAAAGGACTCACATAAATATGAACTCAAGAAAAATATTAGAACTTTCGATATCAAAATCAAGCTCCTTAGTAATTTCATTCTAGTCAAGTCAAGTCGAGCCGAGTACACGATATCTAAATCTCCTATTCAAATCAAGCTTAAGCTGATTAAATTCAAGTCGACTTTCAAGCATGAAATATATAAGTCACATCGAATCTGAGTTGGAAGCTTGGTCCGACTCGGTCATACAACACTAGGTTTTACGGCACTATTTTCAACCGGGGAACTAGGTCATAAGTGCCGTAAGGCATGTTAACTAATTGGCGTCGATTTAACCCATTCTCACTCACTCTAGGCGCAGGAGGCTATTATACCCGCTACCCGATAAATAGTCGGGAATCGAAGTCTCGACGTGGTGTCTATATTTACCATCGTGAAACCCTTAATTTTTTATCTATTTTTATCTTCTCGACTGAGAGAATAGGAGGACAGCGCGGGGTCTCTCATCGCGGGACGATTCTCCTGCCTGTTTTCGCCAAAGCTTTTTAAGAACAATCCAAAAAGAGTCTTCCTATGGAAGCTGTCAATAAAGGTGAAACCGTACTTGCAGGCAAAATCATGGCTGCGCGCCTTCCTATCCTTACGAGCTTCTTTGCTTTCTACTTTTGCTTTGGCTTTTTACTTTATCGTTTATTCTTTTCCGCTCAAGTCATGTGTAAGAAATTCTACGAATTGCGATTTTTCGTTTCACATCGGGAGTTACATTCCATGCGAGTTAACTATTTTACTAGTCACGGGATTTTGGATTATTTCTATTTGATTGTGATGATTTGAAGATATTTGGATTTGGAGACTCAAAAATGGGGCTCCTCTGGTCTCAATAGGGATGACTCTAGATTAATGGCATGATCGTGGATTTTTCTGTATCTTTTTATGATGATTAGAGAGATTTGACTAGATAGACTTAGCATAGGACTCATTAGAAAATATTTAATAATGTTTATTCTTTATCTTCCCACCAGTGTCCTAACGTGCGATCACCATATATATGATCCCATGTCCTCATGACATGTGGGGGTATATCATTCATCGATACGCTTACGTTGCTTAAGTATAGGGTAAAGATCTTGGACTTAGCATATTGGCCATGTTCCTATAAATATCTCGGTAATTTTTCATGTTGAGGATTCAAAGATAAGAATACCGAAAAGTAATATCACATTTTCTCATAGATTAAGCTTTATACTATAACACCTGCCTCCTAATACTTGAGCCTTCTAAGATTGCCCAATCCTCCATTATCCTTCCATTCACCGATGTTAGGGCTAGCAAACCCATTTTGTGAATCAAAGGCCCGATTTAATATGGGCAACTTGTACTTGCTTACTTACCATATGATGAGCAAATACCTAAATTGTGAATTTTAATCTAGGAAAATTTAAACTAAGTTTAAACTAGTATTAAAGTTAGAGAACTAACAAAACTAATCAAAAGCTAATTTCTAAGCTTTTTTTCAAAAAAATTGGAATTTTTTATTCTAAAAATGGGGACTCAAATCAAGTGAGGACTCCGCCCGAACATGGGTCTCGCCCAGAGTTTGCCATTCTTTTCATGGGCTGAAGAGAAAAAACCAAAACTTCACTTTGGCGAACCTTTTCCTTGTTGTTTGGATGAATCCAACTGGCTCTTCGGTCCTCTCCCTCCTGTCCAGTGACCTGCGTCGCAAGGGAGACAACCAAAGACGTGTTGCAAGAGCACTTAGGTATGGCGACGTTTCGAACGCGTTTGTCTTGAAGGAGCAAGAGAGAGGAACTGTAGAGGTTCGCCTTCATCTGGTTCTTCGACCAAGCTTCGCTGAAGGTCGTGGTCCCATGGAGTTCTCCCTCAAAGGTCAAGCCATAGTCCCTGTCCCGGGGAGAAGTGGAAGGAGTTAGGAGGAGGGAGCACCCTTTGCCCAAAGAAATAGGTGGCTTCGCCTTCAAGCGATCAGGAAAATCGAGCCAATATATAATCATGATAGTACACTAATGCATAGGTCTTTTTTAGAGCTTTTGATCATGATGTATCATGAACGTGCCAATATGTGATCGGGGTGAGTGGTGAATAGATATAGGGGCAGCTTCATCAATTTGGATTGGAAGGAAGGGCTTTGCTTTCCAATAACTTTTTTTAGGCCGGTTTGGATGAGCATGAACAAGTTCAAGATTCGCTATTGCTTTCGGCTTAGAGTGGCTCAGCCTTTGTCATTTAAAAGGGCAAAGATGATGGATGTATTTTTGGTATTGAAGATTGGGAGATTCTTCTTCTTCTTCTTTTTTCCATTTTTGGTTTTCTCTATGAATTCTCGTTTTTGCCCTCTGAAAATATGGGGAGAAGTTTAAGATTGTTATGTTTTGTCGCTATTGAATGCGACCTAAATGCAAAAAAAATAAGAGATTTAGGTAGTTTGAGTTTGTTGAAGTTAGGTTCTTGCTTGATTTCAAGATTTTAGACTTCGAAATTGCTATCTGAGCTTAAGATAATTACAAAAGAATTGAAGATTAACTCTTTTTTTTTTTTGGTCAATTTTTAATCAATCGAACCTTTTTTTTTTTTGCTACAACGCAAGCGATTTTTTTTTTGTAAAAGTGAAAATAAATAATAAAAAGAACAAAGAATTAATAATAAGCCAATAAACAAAAATAATAAAAATTAACGGACCAACCTAGACTTTTTCCAACAAAAAATCCCATCCAGACCCCAATAGTGACCAGAGCCCGTTAAACGAGCAAAGCCCATTCACCGAGCCCGCCCACCTCGCCACAGGAACAGAAAGAGACGCAAGCAGGGACCTCCTCTCCGCCCCCCTCCGGCGAGAAAATCCTTCGCCGCCGCGCCACGCCGACGACCATCCTACCTCCGATCGGCGCCATCATTTCCAGTGAGTGCGTTCTCCACTTCGTCACCGCTCTCTTCCGCCCCCGCGATTCAAGTCGCGCGTCACTGTAGCCGATCCCAGGTAATCATCCTAGGATGTTCTGTTTCTCTTCGGTTGAGAGCACTCCGACGTTGGATTGTTCTTCGTTTGCCTTCGAATTGGTTGATTCGTCTCTGCTAACACCTGGATAGCCATCTCACGTCATCGCGTTCACCACCTGTTCGACGACTTGCCCCAGAGACATTAGCATTGATTTGAGAATTGTGTAGCGTTACATGTACGTTACTGCTTGGTATGTTGAGCTGGTGACGTAGCTCCTGATCCATCCTTTGATGGCCAAGAGCCCTCGTTCCTTTAGCGCGTCGGTTTGCTCTGCTCATCGGATTAGATACCGCTTCAAATATGTTGCTGAATCGTCATCTGAGCTGAGAATGTCCTGGGTTTATTTTCTAGATTGAGGTGTTCAAGATGCATGTAGCGTAATTGTTTAGGTGTAGAGAAACCCTCTATAGTTGCAGGTCGTTCATATGTCGAAGTTGTAGCTTTCTTGTCCGCATGGCGTAGCGCAAGGAGCTACGTGTCACTCTTTCGAAGCTCCCTCATGCAATTGAGCATCACTCCTGTCTTGCTGCTCCTCCATTTTCAACCCAAAACTGTAAATCATTTGAATCGCTGATCTGCCGAAAAAGAACAAAAAATGCATCGGTTTAAGTCTCATCTTTGGTAACCCAAATCCATCGCGTCTAGTTACTTGACGCTCCGCTGCAACCGCCACCAACACAACCTCGACAATGTCAGGTCAATGGCCTCCGGGCTCAAGGCCCGGTCCGTTATCCAGTTCAGTGGCCCGGGTACGATCAAGTTCCTCCAGGGCCTATTGAGCAACGATGTGCAGCGATTCGGTGAAACCCCCAGCGAGAAGACTTTAAACCCGGCCACGCCCAACATGCCCGTGATTACGTTTCCTTCGATGTATGCTGCTCTGTTGACTCCTCAAGGAGGTTTTTATGTGACCTGTTTCTGATAAGGCCCACGAGGCCCCAAGAGGAGCTCAAGAAGACTGGATCCGACCTGGGTCCAATGACGAGGAGCTTGAGCCTCTCGCAGACATGGATGCGCAGGTCTTGGATGAGGTTGTGCAGACATTCAAAAGGTGAGTTCATTGAAATTTTAAATCATCGTCTTGTTTTTGGGGTAAATATCTGAATTTATGTATGGTTTGTGAAGGGAGGATGGAAATGTTTATGCGTGCGTTGGTATCCTTGTCACTATGTTTTGTCTTGGGGAATAGTTTCCTTTCATTTTCCTTCAGTTTTATCCATCCTAACATGGCACAAGTTGTTCTCTTAGCTGCAATTGATTGAGAAATGTGAATTTTCTGTGGTTCTCTGGAGTCTTAGGCTGCTCATAAATTCTGTTTTTTCCAATGTTTTCAAGGTTGATTTTTTTAAAATGTCTGTGCAACTGCAAATTTGTAGTTTGTATTCAAGGAAGAACCTTGGATATTAATTGCTATCCAGGTGACCAGAAGAATTTACAAAGCTTCAATTGCGAGCTATTAAACATGATAGTGTTCTCCAGTCTCACCACTCATGTAATAGCATGCCTTCATCCCCATGATGAACTGAAACTTCATCCTTCTTTCTTCTATCATTGCAAGAATTACTCATAACTGCTATTTAATATCCTAGACCCTCAGGATGAACTGAAGCTTCATCCTCCTTCTGCTTTTGAACCAATGGTGTCCGTAAAGATTAGGTATCATTGAGCTTGCTGCATTATTTTTTATGTTGGTGTAGCAGATGAAGCTCCTAGGCAGATACGAAGTTGTGTGCTTTACCCTAATCTTAACCATCACATGTTGTCTTTATTCAAGAGGAAGCAATTTATAAGGTGTGAGGCATCTTTTTGAAAAGTTTGGCATAATGAAGATCATTATAAGTATGGATGATCAAACAAGGTTTCTTTTTGAAGAATTTCAGTGCACCGATCTTGGTTTGGTATCATTCTAGCCTCCTAGGGTCCTCCAATCAATATGATGTAGGCAAATTGGATGCTGTGACGTGGCAGCTTTCTGCCCCTCTATAGCTGAGTAGGTTGATGAATTTCCATTAGTTAATATTTGTTCGCCCAATCTGGGAAGTGGGAACTCAATTGCATAAAAGTAATCTTTAGAATTACCTTTGGTCTCTCCTTGACCTCAATTTAGTTCTTTCTGTAGGCAGTTTCTAATGCTTCTGCCTTCTTGTGCATGTAAAGTAGTTTTTTTTTTCCCTTGTAACTTTCTAGTTAATAGATGGGCTTTGCTGAAAATATGAAGTGCACCAGGAACTTTTCCTCCCAACAAAATAAAAATGATGACTTTCTCTTGGGCTCATGCGTACAGTTTCTCATTATCCTGTTGCTGCAGGTACCGATTGAGGACCAAAGTAGATATTGGAAATATATCCAAAGATTTCACTTACTGGCAGCGTTACAACACTAACTACTCTCACAAGTCCTCAACAGCAAAGAAGCCAGATGCTGCTAGTGTTGGCTGGGGTGCTGGCATTGACAAATCCGCTATGTCTGCTTCACAAGGAAATGATATTCGGTGGCAGTGGTTCAAAGATCCTAGATTAGACTCTCTGGGTTATAGAGGAATATTTCCATCTTCTTCAGAACGTTTGTGTTTCTTGTCCTTTCTCGTTTTGGTTGCTCGCATGTCTTCGACGTTATGGCTTTAAAAACTGGGCCAGCTTCTTTTATTCCCTGCAAATACCCTTTAACCTAGACTGTTAACTTCTATCATGTTCTATTGCAGCTCCTTTGGTTGAAGCAGACAAAGAAACAGATTAAAAAGTTTCTTCTTTTGAGACTAGAGAAGGGATTTGCGGAGGGGTCAATAGAGATTCCTAAGGGTTCGTCTTGTTTAGCAATTTCTCAGTTTAATATGTTTTAGTTGGGTTGAAATTTGTTAAGTATCTTGAGATATAGAACCTTCTTGTCAGAAATTCTTAGCAAATCCCTTTCCCGTAACTGCTTGAAGGCGTTCAGAATATCTGAATGAGATTTGTTTCTTTCCACATGATGATTCTCTTCAAGGCACATAGTTGGATTTTGGTGCTTTAGACTTTCAATGCAGCAGAAGCTATTTCTACTGTGTATTGCCTGCTCTGCACCACGTAATCTTGATCATTCAACTCTTTTTTTATGTAGGAGAGGCAATTCCACTGGAATACAATCTAGAAGGTCTTAACGCGATTAGCTTCGATAAGGGTTGCTGACCCATCACCGAGGTATGATTTGCAAGCGTTTGCTGCCTTTGAAGTTCCTTCACGATAACAGAAAAGGTAAATCTTCTGCCTCCTGTTATTGTTGCCGGTCCTTTTTTTCTGGCATATGTATTTGATGGATCTCTAATGCTCCTTCTTATTATAGAAGCAGAGCAGAAAGTTTCTTCTGGATTAGAAATCCTGGATGCTGCATCTGGCAGGAGAATTGGAATAGTCACCTCCATTCTGGGATGTTGAGGTCTAGGTCTATTACAGTTGGAAGATGCTCTCAAAAAGTCCAGTTTGCTTGCCAAACTTGGGCAAGATCTCAATGTAGAGGCAGTTAAACCAGATTGGTGGCCTCCAGAATGGTTTTAAGAGCAACAACAGCACAATGCAGTTGCTTAAATTTCATTGTGCTAACACGCACACTCTTCACCTTGTTGTCGGTAAGAACTGTCCTTTCGGAGCTGTTTTTGTTGAAAGGAGAAAAGATCTTTCCGACCTAATTTATATTGATAGTGCTGGGATTGTAACTTAACCCTCAAATTCTGAGTCAGAATAATTGCAAGGGAAATACCAATTTTCAATCTTTAAGGGGAACCAAGGATTCAATTAGTGAGCCAGTTTTGCACTGAGTCAAACTGACTTCATCTCCATCATAGGTGATATCACTTGATTCCTTTTCCTCTTCCCCACATCATTTTGGTCACCTTGGAACTCGGTTGTGTCAAAATTGTGAAATGCTGGGAGGTCTGAGAACTGCGGATATGATCTTCTGTGCTTATGCATAAGGGTCTTATTAAGCAACGTCCATACACAAAAAAATTGCATTTGAAGTGGTTAGGCCAGTGTGCTGCCACAGCATCCTTATGCAATCTTTTCTTGATCTCCATACACGGAATGAGAAAACGAGTGATGGAGATGAGATGAATATGTTGTCCTGGAAGACCATCAGATGTGGAAACAGAGTTTCAATTAGAGGGACAACAGTATTTCATGGTTATTGAAAGTCCAATGATGTCCGGTCCATTTTCCAGAGGCCCAACAAATCTGAGGCAGGGAAGCTGCGAAGTAATGCTGGGAGTTTCGGCCCGTTTGGCTGCGAGGTTTCTCTTTATCCTGCTTCCGCTTAGTGCGAGTCAACCGAGTTCTGTATGCGAGAAATAATAAAAAGAAAACAAAGTCGTATTATTCGTACCAGATTAAAAAAAATATTCTCGTTATTCGTATCTGATATGAATTAGAGTGAAAACTTTTCAAAAGACTTCCCTTGTTAAAGAACACACTTAAATGACTATACTTCATATTCTTGTAATTAATGATATTTTACAAGTTGTTTCTATTTCGAAAGCGTGTAAATTATTTCCTGGGAACATTGCATCAAGTGTATTTAATTTCTCAAATAAGAATCAATGGGATTTCATTTCAAATAAGGGCAAAAATCTGTATATTGGGTCATACAAAAAAATATATCGTTAACGAAGTGATTAACTTTATTTTAAATAAGGGCTTAGCCTTATCGGATCATCGAGCAAGCAAAAATTCCGATCAATTAAGGGTATTTTTGTCAAAACACAATTTAAATTTAGGATTAAATTATATTTTTTGGTATGAAAAATAGATTTAAAAAACTTTAAAAAAAAAAAAGATGCAGGAGGCAATTGCCACCCCATCATCGGTGGGTGGTGGTGCTAGCTGGCGAGGGCCTAACCCAGGCCAGTGACCCTTGATCGCGATCGAAGGCAAGGGAGGGTTGTCGGCACCCCTTGGTGTCGGCGACTGCACTGACCATTGTCATCACCCCATTGGTGATGGGGCGGCAGCCACAGGTAGGAGGAACCCCTCCTTTCCGTCTCTATTTTTTTTTTTTTTTTGGGAAAAATAGAAAAAAGACAAAATTTTAAAAATAAAATTGGTCTTATCAAATAAAAATGAGTTAGGTTCTTTTTGAAATCGAGCGATATTACCACTTCAAACCTCTTTACATAAAATAACATTCACTTTTAGGTTCTTATTTAAGAAAAATGATAGCATTAATGCCTTTATTTGTAATAACGTCCACTCCAAATCCTTATTTGAGAATATAATGGTACTTCGCGCTCTTATTCAAATTTTTTTCTTTATTTCTTAGTGAAATTTTATGACGTTCAAAACTACAGTTTTTTTTACAATTAGAAAAAAAAATTCATGAAATAAAATGTTCCAAAACTTCACTTGACCAACTATTGTGGAGTTTATTTGTTAAGCTTCCAAAAAATGGTTTCGCACGTACTTTGTACCTGAGAGCTAGTAATGTGTCCAAAGCCTGGACATCTTAGGAAGGCTACTCCATAAATGTAAAGCAATGTAGTAGTTGAATGAGAGAAAGAGAGAGAGAGCATACGGTGTCGATTTATCATACTTGTCGACACCATATAACGTAAGCCGGCCACGAAGGATATAGCAATTCTCATTGACGGAATTATGATGGAAGGTAAATATGTCATATGGATATAAGTTTGGAATTTTGGGTGGTACAAAAATTTAGAATATTAGTGTCAAAAGCATAATTTAGGATATTTATGGCGTGTTTGGTAACTATTCTGCTTCCGAAAACAATTTCTGATAAAAGATGATTTTTTTTTTTTCGTTCTCGAGAATAATTTTTAAACATTTTAAACCATTTAGTAACTATCTAAAATTTTTATTCCAAGAATAGAATTGTATTTTCCGAAAATTTCTAATCAAAATCATTTTCTTTTTAATTTTTTTAATATTTTTTTTCTTTTTCTTTCTCTTCTCCTTCTTCAAGGGTTGCCGATCATTGGCCTTGGGATGATTAGCAACCTCATTGGACTATTACCGCTCCTCAATGGGGCCACGCTTTGTCGACCAAGCCTTGCTCGGTCAGCGAGGCTCATCCGTGGTTGGGGAGGCCCGGGGGAGGCCTCGCCCGGCACCGACGAGCTTACTGGACCTCATGCCGGCCTTGCAAGCTGTGAGCTCGCCAAACCGATTATCAGCGATAGAGGGTAGTGGACGGCAGTGAAGAAGAAGAGAGAGGGATGAAGAACAAGAAGAAAGAAGAGAAAATAAAAAAAAATAAGTTCGTTTGATTCGGAATTATTCTCGGGAACAAAAATTAACTTTTTTTACTTCTCGATTCAATTTCAAATTTACTTTCGGAAACAAAAAAATAGAATTTTTTTTTGATAATAAAAATTTTATCAAATGAATTTCTATTTCAAATTTTAATTTTGAAAATAAAAAAATAGATATTGTTACTATTTGGCAAGATGCCAAACGCACTAGTAGTGATTTTTTTCAACAAAGAAAATACAAATTTCATGTCAAAATTTAATTCTATCTGACCATGTCAAGAAGCCCTCGTAAAGACATGCCGTACTTACTATTAACTCTGCCCCGCCATGCTTTTTTTCAGAACGACTATACTTCCAACTGCCCCCCACTTTCTGCTATTCATTCATGATTGAGAACAATGGAGGTGCCATCTGAGGCAAAAACTGATCGTACCAAGCTGCAATTTTTATGGGGGAGTGAAACACTGATTGCATGGAGTGAAAAATGTCATCATCAATAATCATAAGATTCAAGAGAGTAGGTTGGGTTATGCCTAATATTCCTGCGGTCATCATCAGGACAAAAGGAACAAGAGATATTCAAATAAGCCAGATCCATGAACTTCTCGTTAATACTCATAAGGACACTAAATATTAAAGTACACATACATCATTTAAAAGAATTGGCAATGATTTCTAGACTACATATTTTCTATTGTAGGTTACATTGTTATTATGGATTAACCATATTTAGTTCAAATGCACTTCGATTTTAGTTTCGTATCTTTTCTTGAGCTGCTCGTCAACAGTTGTTGCAATCATCAATTAAGTGACCCTGTTAGCAAAAATTTGAACTTCTACAATCCAATCAAGGCCATAATGCTTTCGGTCCTTCTTATTCTTTGGATAGGACGATGAAATTCTTATAGCACCTTTGGTCAAGCTTCGGCAAGAAGGAGGACTTACCGTTTACCAAAAGTAATTGATTCACATCCGGGAAGCTTGAGATCTTAGGTTGGATCATTGGGCGTAATGGTTTGGACTTAGTTCAGAAAAATCTTTTGCTGACAAATCAGCTAATCGCCTCACGATTCTCTGAAATTCAATCTGATAAACTGGTCTAGAATAGCATCTTACAAAAAAGAAAAGGGACAAAAAGAACGTGAGCCCCACGATGCATGGGTGCACTACCTGCCTCTGCTTTTTACCATCAGCTTTTGCGGAGAGAAAAGTAAGAACGTACTCCACTGACATCATTCGACCTACATATGACTCGTCCGTTCAATCTATACTCTCTTTAGAAACACCTTCCATTTTGCTCATTGTTTCCTGTGTCATGTTGACAAGCCCGATTCGCGTACTCGGATATGTTATTAAAATGATTTCGATGACTGTGAGCTGGACTAACACGTACGAATATGAGCAGAAACACAGCCGGGACGCGAGCAAAAGAGGCTGATTAACCTTTGTAACTCGCTAGTTAGCAAGGCTTGACATGAACTCCCTTGAGTTAGGACGTCAAAACTCGAATTTAAGACATTCCTGCGGCAGATGGCACTTGAAGATAAGCTCAATCTCGAAGAGAAGGGGAAAGATGGTTATGTCGAAGATAATGCTGTGCTGATGTGCCAGAATAAACCCAAATCTGATTTGACGATCTGCTGGTAAAAGAGGAGAAATCCACAATCGTCAAAAGCTTTAAAGAAATTTGCTTTGAAGAAAATTGCTGCAAATCCCGTAGTCTGTCCTCCTAATCGTAATCTCCAACCACAAAAGAGTGAAATCCATTCCACGTCAAGCGCAAACAAATTCCTTAATTTCGAGTGTTTTTGTTGAGCCCTCATTTATTTTGAGGTCATCTTCAAATTGTCAACCCCATTTTCAAAAATTCTTAACTGCAGCTGGGGTATATTAACCCAATTCACAGCTACGTGAAAAATATGAACTGGGATCATATGATTCGGGTGCCCCCGGTAGTCATACTCAATCTTCATTCTCAGGATGTTAGCTAGATCGTTGACCAATTTGAACGAGCCAACACCATGGCAGAGTCATTCTAGACCACCAAGGCAAAAATAAACTCTTCGGCACAATTATATCGTGGCATTCATACTTCACCCAATTTGACTGCCAACAAAACTGATTTCGTATGAAAAGCAAATTTCCAGTATTGTGGACTGAGTAAGACGCGAAATTAGTGGTCGCAACATCAAACTATTAAATCTTGACATCGCAAGTCTTTTCGCATAAACAAGCAAGAGCCCATCCTATCGTGCGAACAAAACAATCGAAGTCTTTGGAGGTTTGTTGTCGCTTGCAATAGAACTGGGGACAGTAAACTGTGAATATACAACTGGCAACGCAAGATAAGTTCCATCGACTAAGTCTAATAAGCCAGGAACAATACTGACCATACTAGTGCTGCTCACCTCCCATAAAACGGGGTAAAGAAAAAAAAACAAGGCAAAGTAGAAGGTAAAAGCTATTATCTTCTGCTTCACTCAAGGCTGTTCAGCCACCGTGGCCGGACTATGCCTGGAAGCATACCGATTCACGAGAGCGAGGGCATTGCTCGTCACCCGAGCAACATCCACCACCCTCCCCCTCACCGCCACCTTGACGCCCCCATCCATGACCCGACCCCCGAATCCGTCCGTGCAGGTGTTCTCGTCCGTCAGCGCGGCGCTCACCCATCTCCACGTTGCTCATGTGCCACGCGAAGTCCCGGCCCACGTACCGCGAGCGCCCAAGCTCCTCACCGAATCGGCGAGACGGTCCACGGTGTCGCCCATGTTCTCGACACAGTCCCTCATGGCCCGGAGCTCGCGGAGCTTGATGCGGCGAGCTCGGGACAGCTTGGACATGAAGGAGGCGGCGGAGCGGGCCCGGGCGAGGCTGACGATAAGGGCGGCCTGGGCAAGGTGGTGGTCGCTCCGTTGGATGGCACGGCCATAGGCGGCGAGGCAGTGGACGCAGAGGGCCGGATAGCGGGTGGCGCGGCAGGAGGAGACGATGAAGCTGGTGGGGGCTGGCTTGGGGTGGTTGGGGACGAAGGATTGCGATGGGGTGGTGACGAGGGAGAGCAGGAGGAGGAGGAGGAGGAAGAAGGAGGGGAGAGATGGCTTTGGTTTCGCCATTTTTGTTAGGGGAGAGAGGGCAAGAAGTGGCTCTCATAGTGCAAAGGGTCGCATAAATATATGATGATCTATCGAGAGCCGA
>CM027849.1:22687183-22692183 GCA_016097595.1 Eucalyptus pumila | reverse complement strand
TTAATCCCTATTTCATGGCCACATATTTTTCCGGCTAAGTAATGGGAAACCTTTCTACTGTTACATGAATCCGATTTTCATTTCATCCGGGAAAAGCCATCTTTTTCTCAACAATGTCTTTGTCATTTGATCCAATAGCCTTCCGTTCGATAGGAACAGATTTGATAAATACTGATAACTCTCGGATGGAGTATTAGAACGGAAAAATCCATTAGATAATGAACTATTGGTTCTAAGCCATCTCTGGCGATGAATCAACAATTCGAAGTGCTTTTCTTGCGTATTCTTGATAAACCAGCGTTTATATATAGATGTAGGGGAATCTGTTTGGGAAGTAAGAAGCCCCTTTGACATCTCTTCATCTGCAAAGAATTCTCGATGTGAAAACACAGAGACAAAGGGCTGATCTTTGAATAGGAAAAAGAGTGGATCTGCAGGGTCCCAAATGAATTGGCTTATTCGAAAAAGCCTTGTTCTTTGGAAGATCTATCTCGTGTCTGGTACTGCATGGTTCCACTCTGCAAGAACCCCGAATCATTCTCTTGAAGCTCCTCCTTTTCATCATAAATGATCCGCTTGCCCCGAAATGACCTGGCCCAGTAGGGAAATCCCAATGAATTGGGCCTTTCGATACAATCAAATAGAAAGCCCCAAGGGCGCCATATTCTAGGAGCCCAAACTATGTGATTGAATAAGTCCTCCTCTATCTGTTGCGGGTCGAGGACTCCTTCTCCTTCCCCTTCTTCAAACTCCGATTCGTATTTTTCATAGAGAAATCTCTGATCAACGATAGAACAAGATCCATTTTGCATCATATCTAAGGGATTCCTTGGTTTGGGCCGAAGAAGCAATGTCACTCGATCATTATCAAACTGACTGTAATCTTTTTCTGTCCGCGAGGATCCCACCAGAGCGCCTTCTACTTCTAATAGGCCATGAACTAGATCAGAATCATTCTCAACGAGTCCATAAGAAGTGATCTCATTTTTTTCATCGGGTCCGGGTAGAGACCAAAGGTCTTGAGCGATCGATCCGGCAGAACAACTCAAAAGATAAAGAAGTATCGTTAATTTCTTCATGCTCGTTCCAAGTTCGAAGTACCATTTGTACAAATAAGAATCCCCTTCGTTACATGATTTCTTCTTCATATAGATAGATATAGGATCTATGGGGCAATTACTTAGAAGTACATTTTGTGCAACAGCCCTTCCTATCTGATAGAAAAGGATCCCATGATCCTGAACCGATCTTACCTGGGATCGCAAATCCCAAGTTTGTCTATGAAGAGCAGATCTAATTGTATTAGTGTCTAGAATTGATTTCTTTTGTGTAATACTAATCGATAGGGCCTCATTGGTAAGTGCTACAAGATCTCGTACATTGGAACCCATGGTTATGGACCCGAATCCATTAGTATGGAACATCTTCTTTTCCAAGTGAAATCCCCTAGTATATGAAAGGGTGAAAAAGTGCTTTCGTTGTTGTGGAATAAGAAGCCTTCGTATCTTAATGCATGTATTTAATTTATTCGGAGCTATTAGAGCGGGATCCACTTTTTGGGGAATATGAGTCGAAGCAATAACAAGAATATTTTGAGTGGAACATCTTTCACAATCCCTGGAGAGATAGTTCACTAATAGACCGAGGGATAAGTAATTCGACTCATTCACATCCAGATCATGAATGTTTGGAATCCATATTATGCAAGGAGACATTGCTTTTGCTAATTCGAATTGAAGGGTAATATAAAATCGGTCTATTTCCGGCATCATATCCATAGTTAGCGCATTCATCCTAGTTAGAAGCTCCAGCTCCGTATCAAGGTCACGATCAATATCGTCACTATCCTCAATATCGTCACTATCCTCAATATCGATATCATCAATAAGAAAACCTTTAGGCTTGTTATCCAGGAACTTGTTCAGAAATACTGTAATGAAAGGAACATAGGAGTTTGTCGCTAGGTATTTGACCAAATAGGATCGTCCAGTTCCTATAGAACCTATCACTAAAATACCCCTAGAAGGGGATAGGGCTAAGCGGAGCGAAAAGGGTTTTCCATGAGATGTGAAATGAAAACTATTAGTCCCACACGAGGTTTGTGAATAAGTGATTGTCTGATAATGAGCAAGGAATATCCGTCTTTCTGCTAAACAGAATGTATTGAACTCATAATTCATTAGATACTTTTTATGAATGTCAACTAAGTATCGTAAGTAAATTGCTCCCGGTTGTTCAATCATTTGATAACCAGAGTCATTCTTTGATAAATGATCACTATGAGTCAAACTCAATAGAATTTGATCAATCCCTTTTTCTGTCGTTAAGGTGGAAAACTGAACCAAGAATTCTCTTTCTTTATCATCAATCGAATCACTGTTCGCGACCCAGGATTCTATTTTATCATCAATCCAATCACCGTTCACATTTTTTCTTTTTTCTTATCAATGAATAGATCTCTTTACTTGTATGACTTAGATGTCTCGTCTTTTTCGAAAAAGTGATTCGATGGATGGGATTTGGTATGATACTTATGAGATCGATGAGATTGATATTCCAATATTTCTTCTTAGAACGTATTGATTTGAACCCATAAGCGGGACCACCACCCCATAGCATGTTGCCGCCAGAAGCAGAACCCCGTATTTCTTCTAGAGAATCTCCTAATTTTTCCAGAGCAACTAGAAAGAGATTCTTTAACCAGAAAGAATTCAGTTCAGATGTAGGGTACCTATCCAGAAGTTTTCGCAACTCCATCATGTATGATGGAATCATCCAAGATTTGACCTTTTCGAACTCTGTCTGTAACTCACTATAGGCTCGGGAAACAAAGAGAAGATGTGTACGAACGATATATGTAGCAACAAGAAGAAGGAAAAGGATTGAATAGAGGAACTCCCGAACATTTGGAGATCTCAGATGGGTCGATATCAATGGTGACTCATTATTTCGATGAATCATTTCTTCGGACAGAAGAAGATTATGTAAACACTTACTCGAAATCTCACTTATCAGATTCCATTGTGGAAGACAGAATTTTTCTGAAGAATTTGCCATGATATATCTGATCCATGCATAATATCATGAAAAATGGATACAAATTTTTGACTGCTACTTAGTATCGGCAATAGGTCTGAAAAAGTATCTAAAAATATCCAATTTAGATATTTGTACCCTGTCGAGGTAAGGAACCATGGCATATATGTTTGGAATAGATTCCATTTTGAGAGAGTTGAAAAAGCACTATCTCGTTGAAAGGTTCTATACATCTGTCCTTTCTCAACGCATTTCTTTAGACAAAGACTCCGTTTTTTCCTCTTTTCGGATGGTAAATATTTCTCAGAACATGGAGTGTGAATCAAACCCATGTTTGAATTGAAATTGAGATACTGATACAAGTTCTTCCCTTCTGAATCAGATAGATTCATATCTGAAAGAGGTTGACAATAAGTTCTTTCAAAATTGACTATTTGTCCCTCTGTTAGAGGTGTTCCAGAAATGTCTGCGATCGAGTAAATAGCTCTACGAACTAATGGATCGGATCGAATTGCAAAATGGAAAGATTTGTACAAGTTAGACCTTTCGTCACCACTTTGTGGAAAATCGTTAGGTATGAATATGTTAGATACCTGTGACTCGATTGGTGAAATAGTATCTCTCTCCAAAAAAGCGTATTTTTTTTTACCGCCGCACAAAGAAAATATTTTGTTGCGAATGAACAAGATATTGAGGAATTGTCCATATGTAAAATCAGAATTATTGATACGGGCCCTTTCCACATAAAAGGGGAATCTTTTGTTACAATAGAAGCAGAAGTGATGTGGATTATTCAAGAATCGAAGTCGATTTGCTTTATAAAAAGAAGATATCAATGAACTTCTATGAAATGGTTTCACGGGATTCAGCCAATTGTCTTGATCGTGGGATATCATTGAGAAATAGGAATCCGTGTTATCAAAAGATTTCCTGCGATTATTTCTAGTATGGAATGAGTCAATCATCCACTTTGGTATCTTATTGAAAAAAATGGTGATATTGTTCCTCCATTGATCAATAATTTCGATTTTTGGGAAGTATCATGATCATCCAATAATAATGGTTTCCATTTTTTCAAATGAACGATTTGAAGACCTATTGATTCTAACAACTGATTGCAGAGTTGATCATTCGGACCTTTCAATTCATAGACGTGGATCTCGGACCTATGAATGGGGTATTCCCGAAACTCACAAAGAAAAAAGGAAGTGAGTTAGACAAAAAAAGAAGAAACTTGGACAAAAAGAGAAGTAACTTGGACAAAACGAAACGAAGTGACTTAGACAAATCTTTTTTGTCGATAACCTCAGACCAATCAATCGAATATTGATTAATACGTAATCGATCGAAGACTACTTGAAAACGGCTCTTCTGCTTAGAAACGAAATGTTCCAAATGTTCCTGGAAATTCTTGCTCCCATTGGACCATTTGTATCTATATGCATTAGGATCCCGATTCACGGATCTCTCGGTTCGAGAAATAAAAATAAGAGGATTGAACCATTTCTTCTGACTCTTTTTCAAATTCGATAAATGTTGGTTGATCGTATATTTCATTATCGTTCTATGATTCAAAGTATCATTTCCTATTTGATCCCTTTGAATTCCATATTCGAAGTTGCGATCGGATCTATTCATTAAAAAGAATCGATTCCATACATTTCTTATGTACCCATAGGTGCTATATTGGATTTGAATCAGATTTCGGATCCATCTATATTGATTGACTGCCTCCATTATGTTGTTGCTAGCAAATACCACTATTTTTGGTTTTGGATCTTCCAAATCATTCCCGCAGGAGATCCGGACCCATTTTTTTCTGATCCTTCGATAAAAAGATTCATTCTCTTCATAAAAAAGAGGAGGTAGAACCAATAAAGATTTCTTTTTCGATTCATCCCTGGAGTTGAATACCTCATTCAAGAATTGTTTTTGATCCAATACGTAAGAATCCATAGAAAAGG
>CM027849.1:22674683-22679683 GCA_016097595.1 Eucalyptus pumila | reverse complement strand
TGAGAATAAAAATTCTTGTTTTGCCCAAAAAATGGATTTTGGATAGAATCATTAGCTGAAAAAATCAAAGGATTCTGTTGATACATTCGAGTAATTAAACGTTTCACAATTATTGAACTAGATTTATTGTCATAACCTGCATTTTCGAACAAAATCGATTTCTTTAAACCATGATCATGAGCAAGTGCATAAATATACTCTCGAAAAAGAAGTGGGTATAGGAAGTCATGTTGTCTAGATCTATCTAGTTCGAAATATCCTTGAAATTCCTCCATTGGAAATTCGATTTGACTCCAAAAAGAAACAAAAAAGGTAGGGGATTTTTTGGTTATCAAATGATACATAGTGCGATACAGTCAAAACAAGGTATTCTAGTAAGAAAAAAATAGATACCTCGGAGATAGGTAGACTCATCAACGGACTCTCTATCCTCTCTTTTTCAATCGAATTCGTTTATATTAGTTATAGGATAAGAAGATGGATTCGAAATCCTTTATTTTTCATTTCAACCCAATCGCTCTTTTGATTTTGGAAAAAAAAAATGTCTTTATCAATATGCCGCTTCTTCTACACATTTAGGTATAACCTAGAATAGGAAATAGCTAATAGTTAGGACTCATTAAAAAAGAAATGGATAATCATCCACTCACGGAAAAGCCCATCCCGTACCAGGTACTAATATCTTTTTAACGTATAATTAGATCGGGTAATCAGTCAAATTAAGAAATTATGAACAGAAGCTCGTTGCTTTTTCTTTCTTTAATACTTTTTCTTTCTTTATAATTAATTGAGGTCATAGGACTCTATCCATTTATTCATTCGACCCAACTCTGAATTCATTTCATTTTTTTCTCACTAAGAATTCAAACAAGGTTTTGAACTGATCCAGGATCCAGTAAGAATGAAATATTTTCAGAATTCTCTATTGATACGACATGCTGTTTTTTCCAGTCATTCCTTTCAGGATCAGTCGTGGTCTTACAAACTCTACCGAAGGTATGAACGAATCCGTTACTTCATATAAATGTGTAAAAGATGCTAGCCGCACTTAAAAGCCGAGTACTCTACCGTTGAGTTAGCAACCCGAAAAAAATTAGGATATATAGATACAATCGGAATAAAATAAAGAAATTCAATTGCACGATGCAATCAAAACAGCAAACTAGCAATAAAATTCCAATTGATTCTGAAATTATGAATCGAAAAAAAAAAAAACAGATCCAATAAGAATAATCAAATTTTCAGATAAAAAAAAGGCAATTTGGATAGACTGCCTCTTCTCGCTTATGTTATCCATTTTTTTTTAACCAAAAAAGACTTCTTGTTTGTATCACAACCAATCGAACGAACCCATATATAGATAGATATTTTTTGTTGAATGAAGTAAAGGAAAAAAACGAAATCTAAGAAAGAAAAATATAAGGAAGATAAATAAATCCATTTCTACACGATCGAATTATATTTGTTCAATACACTGTTGTCAATATGAATAATTAGAAAAGAATACAATAAAAAAAAGTATAAATAGAGCAAAAGAAGAGGAGGGGAGTGGGGAAAGTATAGTAGAAAAAAACTTATACTTATACAAAGCTATATACGAATCACCCACACCCTCTTCTTTTGTATTTCATTAATTGACTTTCCTTTAAATTAAGACGAAATTCTCTAAAAAGAAACCCCGCTTTCTTTAAAATATCATAAACAGTTCCTGTAGGTTGAGCACCTTTTTCAAGAAAAAATAGAATAGCAGGAATATTTAAATACGTTTGATTATTTATCGGATCATAAAAACCCACTTTCCGAAGATCTCTTCCTTCTCTTCGGGATCGGACATCAATTGCAACGATTCGATAAACGGCTCATTGGGATAGACGTAGATAAACTAGAACCCCCCCTAGAAACGTATACGAAGCTTTCTCTTCGTACGGCTCGAGAAATTAGAAGATATGTCTATGTATACAATTCGAATGTCAAATAGATCTATAAAAGCATTAAATCAAATCAATTAGACTAAGATTATTTAATACTTTTTTATTCTTCTTTTTCTTTATCAAAAAAAATAATTTGTATTCTCAAAACTCAAGTTGAGTAACTCGGAAATATGAAATAGCTCAAAAGAAAACCCTTATGTATTTGATTTTTTGAGTGGTCTCTAACCCCTTTTTCTTTGTCTCATTTAGAATATATTTGGACTCCTTGTTCTTGATCTAGTTGTCGAGACAATTAAAAAAAAGATATTTCCTTGTTCCAAAATATTTTATCTTTGCCTTGAATCATTGGGTTTAGACATTACTTCGGTGATTTTTAATCGTTTCAAAATGGCAGCAACACGGCCCTTTTTCTGATTTATTTCTATCAAAGAATCATAAACGGTTGATTCCCGCAAGATACACTTTTGATCAAAAGAGTTTCACTAATTCCAACAAATTTTCCTTTTTTGGATTTGAAACTTGCTCGAATTGGATCCTTTCGATTTAGAAATCGAAAATAGACTACACTTACGAAGTTGTTCCAACTTATTAATTGGCACTAACCCTAGATCCTTGCCCTGAGAAATGAATCAATACTTTCTACTCGAGCTACATCACATACTGTTTACACTACAACCCAAGAAAAAATGAGGTTTCGAGTGGAACAGAACAAAGGATGTCGAGCCAAGAGCACCTTCATTCCTATATAATAAAAAGGGTGGGTGTAAGAATCCACAACTGATCATGTCCTTCAAGTCGCACGTTGCTTTCTACCACATCGTTTCAAACGAAGTTTTACCATAACATTCCTCTAGTTTGGAACTGATATGTAATTGATTCAATTAGGGAATCATGAATAGTCATTTGTTCGGTCGTTCCATTGGTTTCTAAAGAAGTCTTAGAAAGAATTCAATTTAATCCTCGATTTTCTTTTTATTGGATGAATGCAATATTTTTCTTTTATTTATTAATTTCTAAATATTAGGAAGAAAAAGTTCTTTGTATTGAATCTACATTGCATCTTCAAGTAACTTGAGAGGATATATTCAACAATCTTAGACTTCTTCGAATATCAAATACTCATAAGAAATCATTCAATTCAAATAGTTATTGAATTGAAAAAAACCTACCTGGATATCACTATTTGAATAAAGTTTTCCTAAAGATTGCATTTATCATCATAAATAATTCATCTTTGAATTAAACCTCAGTGATTAAAAAATATAGATAGATAGAAAAAGAAATTTATTTCTTTTTTTCGTGGAGTGAATAAAAAAAAGTTGATGTAAAGGAAGATTTAGGCTCTTTTTCTTTCATTTCATACTGAAAAAGAAAATCATAAAAAAAAGAATTCCCTCTATCAGATAGACTGAACAATTGTCATTGGAATGAATTATGAATATTCAATATAGAATATTTCAAATTAACGGATCCAAAATCTTTTTCAAAAAACCAAAAACGTTATCACTGAAATAGAACGACAATAATACATTAAGCATTTCGTCATTTTACGCGTAGTTTCTTTGACTGGTGGGGGTTCGTTCAATAATTTTTATTTAAAGCAAGGGGAATAGAATATAGGATGTATGAATTACCCCCTGTATATATTATTACATATATTTACAATTATATATGCGAACCAAATCAAATACGAAATGAAATACCTAAAAATGAGGTTCAAAGAAAATAGATACGTTATATGTATGTAACTTGATTATTTCTTAATCCAATTTTCCAATTTGTACAAGCACAGCTAGTTAAATTGCTATCTTACATTGTTAATTAATTCTTATTATATGGGACGTAAGGCTTTTCGAAGTAACTAACTTAAACTTCAATATGAATATTCAATATTCAAAGGGGATGGACATGCGATGAAAAGCGCATTCAACCTCTTTTGCAACCCCTTTTTTCTTTATTTCCAATTCTTCGAATCTAGATTCCTAGATCACAACTCGATTCAGTTTCATCTATATGTATCTTAGTTGAATTTAATTTGTGAAAAAATAGGATTTAAAGAAGAATAGAATCATTAAAAATCAGAAACAAGAATCACATAATATCCAATATTTAACTCTTAAAGAGTAGAGAAGGTAGTTCAAAAAGAAAACCTTTCTTTATTGTGATAATAGATATTTCTATCTATGGACCAAAACCCGTTGCCTTACCACTTGGCCACGCCCCATTTCAATTTCTATTCAATACTACTAAAGAGTAGTATTGTTTTTGGTTGTTCGTCAATTCCAATCGAAAATAAATATCTATGGACTCTATTGTTCCTAGGGTTTTGACACGTGTAGATATACAATGAAGCTGAATCAATCGTAGATTTTATACCAGTAATACCCCTTCATTTTCTCTTAGCCTTTGTTTGGCAAGCTGCTGTAAGTTTTCGATGAGATCTTTAATACTGTCCTAGACATGATTTATTCGAAAAAAAATGGGAACAATGGATAAGATCGGATAAGTCTTACAGCATGAACATGAACCCTCGATTCAAACAATTCTTAGATAGCTGCAAAAAAATCTGACTCCCCTTTTCCTTTCCTCATTCGATTCTTTTTCATTTATTGAAAACCCTTTTAGAGTCATTTTGAAATAGGAAAGATTTTTTTTTATGAAAGACTCGACTCTTATTCCAAAATGAATTTCTGAAAATTCTTTTTGATTTTTTTCGAGAAACCGTTTTGTTTATTGGTGTCAAAATAGGATATGGGGTATAAAAATGGAGAATCTATTCTCTTTTTTTTTGAAAAAAAAAAAAAAGATCTTGGAGATTGTGTAATGCTTACTCTCAAACTCTTTGTTTATACAGTAGTATTTTTTTTTGTTTCTCTCTTCATCTTTGGATTCCTATCTAATGATCCAGGACGTAATCCTGGACGTGAAGAATAAAAAGGCCGCTCTTTTACTTGCTTAATTTTTCAATGTTCTTACTTAGGATTTTATCTATTTTACTTAGGATTTTATCTATTGTACATCCTTATTTGTATGAAATAAAAAAAAAACAAAACAAAGGAAAGGTTTTGA
>CM027849.1:22642183-22669683 GCA_016097595.1 Eucalyptus pumila | reverse complement strand
TATTCACTTAATTTATTCAAGTAATTCGCGGGATCATGCATCTTTTACTTTTTACTAGTTATAATGAAAAAAAGTGCAGCTGGTTTAGTCCAGCCAATTCTTGAAATAAACAACTCGCACACACTCCCTTTCAAAAGATCAATACACCAAGGACTACACTTGATTTTATTGGATTTGTTGCTAAAATATCGATTATTAAATCCGAAACTCCGGCCGATGGCCAGTGACCCAAGAAACGAAAGAATCGGTTATTTTTCATACAATCTCCTCTTATAGATAAAATAAAAAAATCAGATGAAGTTCGTTTTTTTGTATCACTTCACGTTTTTCTATTTTATTCTTTATTTCTTTTTATTTCTTTATTCTATATATTTAATATATTTATCTATCTATTTTAGATATTTCGATATATTGAATTATTATTTAATTTCCCTGTTTCTAAATAGAATAAAAAATATAGTTGATTTTGAAATGGATTTTTTTTCAATAGGAAATTCCTAATAAGAATAATACTGATTAGAATCAGGGACCAAGTTTCATCTCAATTGGAGAATACTTCGTTTGTTGTAACACTCTCTAAAAAAAAAAGAGTTTCCTTTGCTAAGAACGGGAAGGAAGAAAGCGAATCGGTATGCTAATTTCTCATCCTCAAATCCGTCCTTCCCAGGGGTTAGTGTCCCAACGAATAAATAATTGTAGGAGTGAAATATTGATATAATTCGAAAAAACAAGGAGCAAGCCCCGGCCATAAAAAAAATAAGAAAAAAAAATACGTATTTTTGATATTTATCGGATTACACAAAGGGATTCGCAAATAAAAGCGCTAAGGCTACAACCAATCCATAAATTGTTAACGCTTCCATAAAAGCCAGACTAAGCAATAAAGTACCTCGTATTTTTCCCTCCACCTCGGGCTGTCTTTTAATACCTTCTACAGCTTGGCCTGGCAGCAGTACCTTGACCAACTCCAGGTCAATAGAAGCAAGCCCGACAGCTAACTTGGCAGCAATAACGGAAGCGGCAGAAATCAGTGGATTCATGATAAGTTCCTCACAAAAAAATAGTTAATGATACATTCATCCAATGAATTATGACTTAATTATTCCATCACTAAGATTCATCCAGACGAAGTAACTAACAACTCCGAATTCAAGTAATGGAATAATATTATTGATCATCCGAACTACTTTTATATCTCTTTTTTAGTTCCTATCAACGGGATTTTTGTGAATCCATACGACTTTTGTTCTTCCATTTCTTTGTTCCAACCATTAGTTGAATTCTTCATTCTTTTTCTTTATTTCATCTTTTTATTCATTCAATTCACAGTCACGGACGAAGAAAGGGAAAGACTTCTATTGGAATCCCTATCTAAATTCATAATTCATAGTAGTATAGAGCAGATTAGATCTATTTTTAGTTCATATATAAGTAGCAATATCTAATATCACATATACATGGGTTTTCTTCCATAATGTAAACCAATTATTCGTATCTTAGATTAAATCAGATTCTAGAATTCTTTTTTCTTTTGAAACTGAAACATCCAATAGTTGGATTCTAATAGCATTACATTACATACCCAATTTGTACACCCATATTAATGTGAATTCCATTTTTATGAATCGCGTCAATTCTACTCTTCCTTTTATTTATCTTATTCTGCATGTATACAACCTACATGGAATTCGTTAGGTCGAATAATTGAATAGCATAGGTAGAAATATCAGTATTTCATTGATTTAAAAGGAAAAGTTCTTACCATTTTTATTGCTATATTTTTTAAATTATTTTCTTTTTTTTTTCTATATATAATATTCTATATATTTCTTTTTTTATTATTTAATTATTTTTTTTTTATTAAATAAATATAGTAATGAAAATATCTTCATTGGTAGGTATTATAAATTAAATGGGCCAAGCAGGAATTTTAGGAAAAATCTTAGATCTCTTTCCTTTTTTTTACAATTCCCTAAAATCGAGGAAATATCATAATCTTTTTTCCTATTCCTGTAGATCGTATATACCTTATTTGTCTATTTTTATCTTGCAATTAGATTATCTTGAGTTACACATACATTACCTTGGGCTAAACTAAAAAACGACTATTTTGAAAACATTGGCATTGACCCTCCATGATTCACCTACATAAGCCGCGGCTAAAGTTGCAAAAATAAGAGCTTGAATACCACTTGTAAATAATCCAAGGAACATGACAGGTATAGGAACCACTAAGGTACTAAAGAAACAAGAACAACAACTACTAATTCATCGGCTAATATATTTCGAAAAGTCGAAAACTAAAGTGATAAAGGTTTTTGTGAAATCTTCTAAGATGTTAATGGAGTAAGGATTGGAGTTGGTGAATGTATTTACTGAAATAACTTAATCCTTTTTTGGTGACTACAGAAATATTTCTACTGACGTGAGTAAAGCTAAAAGCAACGGTAGTATTTATATATCATTCGTGGGTGCGGCTATCCATGGTGATTATGATTTTCCATGAGTAAGGCCCTGACCAATTCGAAAATAAAAATAAATAGGAACATAGTTCCAATAAAAAGTGAACCCATGGACCATATTCTTCTCCAATCTGAGTTTTGCTAACGTCTCTTGAATGAATTCAAGGACATATTCGAAGGAAATTTTGACTGTCATTCGGACGGTTTGTGGATTCCGAACAGCTATACTGGCGGAACCTAATAAGATAGCAATTACAACCTCAAGAAGTAATAAGGACTTTGGCCATGGACTTAAGAAAACCTCTATTTGCCAATAGGAAAATGTTGGCTACTTCCACACCCATTATATCGTATAACCCTTTTAGTGTTGGTGGAACATGATAAAACATTCATATTGCCCTCTGACAGAAATAGAACTTTAAAAGGAATTATTTTGATTCAACCATCTCTTTTTCGACTTGCTTAGTTGAATTTTTCTTTTTTGGATACGAACTAATCACATAATTATCCGCAGTAATTTGGATCTCTTTTATGATTAAGAGTAGTAACCGATTCAGAAATTTATGAAGTTCAAAATAATTTATCTTATTATTAATCAAGGGATTTCGTATATAGCTAGAACGACACCTCACAAATTGCAAATACTAATTTGTTAAAATTAATCGGATTGAAGCTATAGCGTCATCATTTGCTGGAATCAAATATCTGCAAGATCCGGTCACAATTTGTATGATTAAACAAATTGTTGGAATTCCCAAAGTGATACATTCTCGAAGAGCCGTATATTCTTCTTGTTGATCAACAATAATTACAATATCAGGTAGCCCCGTCATATATTTAATCCCGCCCAGATATGTTTGCAAGTGAGATAATTGTCTCTTCAACATAGCCGTCTCTTTCGGAAGACGATTGAGTCTCCCCGCCTTTTGTTCCGTTCTCAAGTCCCTGAACTTATGAAGTCTCGTTTCTGTAGTGGACCAATTCGTTAACATACCACCGAGCCACTTTTATTAACATAATGACATCGAGCCCTTATTGCAGCCCGTGCTACTGAATCGCTGCTTTATTCTTGTTGCAACGGTGAAAACTGTTTTCCCTACTTGCCATCAAAAACTAAATCACAAGCTTCTGATAAAAAACGAGCAGTTTTAGTAAGATTTGTAATATGAATACCTTTACGCTTGGCGAAATATAAGGTGCCATCCTAGGATTCCATTTCCTAGTACCATGACAAAATGAACTCCCGCTTCCATCATCTCTTCATTGATATTCCAATACCTTCTGTCATTTCTCCCCCACTTCCGCTTTTTTTTTGAAAAAAAAAAGCGAGATGCCTGAACTAAATAATTGTTCCGATGGAACCTTTTCTTCTACCGGAGATTGGCCATGTGGATGTCGATACACAATCCAAACCCCTACCCTCTATTCGTTATTATCTTTTTTTCGATTACCCCAAGAAATGACCATAAATAAAAGTTTTTTTAATTTTAATTAAAAAAAAGTATGAATCCACTTTTAGGAATCATTAAATCCTCCTCGAAATGATTGTTCTGATGTATCATGAAACTTCTTTGAAATGGAAGAATCAAATAATTCTCTGTGGTGGAACAAAATATCTCCGATTTCCCCCTCGAAAAATTCTTATACTTTTGGTTTTCAAAAGGAATGTTCTTATGTTGCCTTGAACGATGCACTAATCCTTTGAATCCGGTACCAACGGGTATCATCCCTCCTATAACAACGTTCTCTTTAGGCCTTTCAACAGGCAATCGATACGGCCCCGGAGAGCAGCTTTGGCTAAAACTCAAACAGTTTCTTGAAAACTCGCTTCAGATATGAAACTTTGAGTATTCAAAGATGCCCTTATTATTCCAATAGGATGGCGCGGTAACAGATCGATTCTTCCAAAGCGCCCGTTCGCGCCGCTCGCAACAATCCAATTAGTTCTCCAGGTAAAAAAACATTAGACATTCCATCCTCTGAAACCAACACCTTTGATGTTATTTGGCGTACAATAATTTCTATGTGCCTATTATGGTTTGCACCCCCTGGGATCGATAAACCTTTTGGATCTTATTAACCCAAAATATACGACTTTTGCACTATAGTTAGTTCAGCCCCAATCAAGAATCCCCAAGGAATTCCAAGAATTTTTTATATGCTCGTTCCAACCCTCAATTCTTTTTTCTAGGTTCATCGATATTGAATCAATTGAACGCACTTCTAACACTTGTTCCACTTTTGGAAGACCCTGCGTTATATCCACCGGATCTCGATTTTTCATATATAAATGTAACTAATGTATCTCCTTCGTAAAGGATTTCTCCATAATGACCATGAACGAGTTGCTCTGGAGTGGCCAAATAAGGCTTGGCGGATCTTATTACTACAGAGTCAACTTGAACAATCAAAACTTGACCCGATTTGAGATGGGGTCCGTTTTTGGATATACATACATTTTTCACAAATAAACTGTCCAAGACTAGTATTGTGGATCTTTTCTTCAAAATAATTATGATAATAATTATGATGGAGAAAATACCAATTCAAATTGAATGAATTCAAAACGATGTTACTGCATGAATCGGGATTCAAAAATTGTCATTTTCATCCATTAAATAATAGTTAATTACTTGAAAAGTCTGTTTTAAATTTTCAAGTTTGCAAATCTTAAAGTTACCAAAAATAGGATTATGAGTTATTAAATAGTAAAATGAATAAATTCACGAATTGAAGGACTGTTCCTAAAAGACCAATCAAATTCCTAATTTTAATTATAGGATCTTTTAGTGATTCTTTATCACATTATTGATATTTTCAGCGTTGAATGGACCCATTCGGAAACAATTAGATGATGACAAAATTATCAAAGATGGACATTCCTTATTTTTATTTAACAACGTGCGAATAGTTCCTTGATTTTGGCTAAGTATTGTTGAATTTTTGTCTTGGAATAAAAGGGATTGCTATTGGTGTGATCTGACACATTATCTGAATCTGAGATCAATCCTGAGCCTGAGGATCATTCCTTTCTGAGATACGAAATAGGGAATTTCACTAAGTCAATTCTTAGGAAATCTCGAATCAGACCATTTGTACTTACTTCAACAAAGGAAGTATGAGCCTCTTCGATAGAAGAGCTTTTTGTCTTGGTCCCAATTCAAAATTAAACAAGTCCGAACTAATTGAATACTTGTATCGAAATTCCCCGAATTGGTTTGCCATTTCTGTAAGCAATATAATTGACAACTCGAAGTTGCATATTATCCCTTTCTTGTAAGAACAGATCCGGGGAAAAGTGTTTGCTTAAATTTATACTCGTCAATACTTCATATGTCACTACAGGTCAACTACAAACAAAATACTTTTTCTTAGTAGGTGTGATCCGTTGGACATAGATCAATTTTCCATTTTTTTGGATTCCTTAAAATTTGTTTTTCCTGTTCCTGGGGGTATCAAGATGCCACTGTGTCGGGATATCTTGTATCTGTCTCTCAGGAAAATGGATATCTCAGAAAAGATTTTCAGTTCAATCCTTTTTTTTCTCTCCCTCCGGACTAATCCGCCCACTCGGCTTCTTGTATTTAAAGCGATTCGTGTATCTACTCCAATCAGACTATTGTTCCGTACCATTATCGAAGAAGATTCAGGGAAAATATGCACTTCTTCGGGAATGAAAAAAATGGATCTGGTTTCATTTGGCATTTTGCAATTAGAATTCATCATTCTCCAAATCAATCAAATCCTCTTTTTAACGACTGAATGAACCCCTAAAGTCCCATAATGTTTAATAATTTGGCGAACTCTTTCTTCTGTATCGAGGATCGTCAAAAATAAAAGCAAGAATACTATTTCTGTAAAATTCCATTTATCAGTGGTTCAATCGAGATACCTGAATGGGGCATTAGTTCTTTCTTTCGTTCTTGAATCGATTGTAGTGGAACAAATCGATTTCTTCGCGCTTTTGCCAATAAATCAAATTCTCGTCCCGAAAGTAGTAGGATATTTGAGATTACAATGAACAATAGAATATGATTCGATTAAGTTCTGAATAATCAAGAATCCTATCTTCACCTATTTTACCAGAAAAATCAGAACTACATAATTCGTATCTCATTTTTGATCATTTATTCACTGAGAGACTCGAAATATATCTTCGTTCTCTTTCTGTCGAACGAAAATTCATTTGGTCTTGATCCTTGTAGAGTGAAAAAGGGACTCTACTGGATCTGCAGGCGCCCCTGATAATATCCATAATGGCTTGTTTTTGGTAAAAGATGGACATTACTATATGTAAATTCAGGTGCATGGTACACACATCAGTGCTCCAGTGCATTTCTCCCTCTGATTCAGATAAATATGTTTTCGAACCCTCTCTTTCAAATTGAAAGTGTATGTTCCCGCGCGAATTTCAGCAATCACTTGTTCTGATTCTACATAATGATTATTTTGAACCAAAGAAAACTTTTTGGTGGAATAGTCACGTTATGTAGAATATCTTCTCCTCAATAATAATTTACATGCAAGTCTATAGAACATAGAAAGGCAGGATGCCCATGACGCGTACGTGTGGGATGGACCAAATCGTCATTGAATTTGATTTTCCATTAGAGGGGGCTCGTACATGTTCGGCAGTACCACCTGTGAATACTCCTTGGTATGAAAAGTTCTTAATGTTAGTTGAGTCCCTGGTTCTCCAATAGATTGACCCGCAATAATACCTACAGCTTCTCCCAAGTTCGACCAGGTCGCCATGAGTAGGACTCCTACCATAACATAATCGACAGATCCAAGATGTACTCCTACAAGTAAGGGGGTTCGAATAGATATTGGTTGTGTTCGAAAGGTTATGAATCGGTCGAAAGTCCAATTCCAATATCTTGATTTCGAATGGCAATGCATCGTGGGCCCATATAGATATCGTCTGCTAATACATCATTAATGTTTGAATAAAAATTCTTTCCGGCATCATCCCATTTCGGGACTCACAGAAACCCTCGGATGGTTCCACAATCTGTTCTGCGTACAACAATGTGTTGTACTACTTCAACAAGTCTGCGCGTAAGATATCCAGCATCTGATGTTCGTACAGCAGTATCCACAACTCCTTTGCGAGCTCCGTAGCAAGAAATGATATATTCTGTTAAAGATAGTCCTTCGCGTAAATTGCTTTGATGGGTAAATCAATCATTTGTCATGAGGATCAACATTAATCCTCATACCTACTAATTGGTGCTTGAGATGCATTTCCTCTGGCTCCCGAAAAAGACATTATATGGACTGGATTAAAGGGGTCTGTCATCCTAAAATTAGGATTCATTTCTTGTCGCAATATTCATTAGCAGCATATGCCTCAATGGATTGGCGTAATTTTTCTCACTGCATGTACATTCCCATAATGATGAATTGTTTCCAAATCAAACTTTGTTGTTCAACATCTTGTACTAACCATCCCTTCGAAGGTATTGTTAAAAGATCATCAATCCCCTAATGAAATGGATGTGGCAGTGGCTTGCTGGAAACCCAAGAGTCTTTACTTGATCCAGAATGTGTGATGCCATTCCGAAGTGATCTATTAATCTGCTAATAAGTCTTTTAATGGCAGTTCCATCTATTACTTTATTGTGAAAGACTAGATTGACTCGTTCTGCCATAAAGTACCTCCATATTCTGCTGAGAAAGTGGGATTCGACAATGAGTTTGAGTCAATGATTGGAAAACTTCCTTTTCCCGATCTTAATTCACCTAGAAATTAAGGAACTAGGGTCCTAGTTGAACCAGAGAGACCGAATTCACACTAAAGGTGTCATAGAATTGCCAATTTAGATACCATATGATTAGGTACCAAATGAGCAGGCTCGACAAAACCCTTGTATAGCTTCTTCGATTTCTCGAAAAAGAAATATGACCGACAGTTGTTCGAATGTATATACAAATAATTTCTTTTTTTACACTTCTTACTATTAGATAGTGCCCATAAATTTCATGATAGGTACCCAAAGATTCATAGTGAATCTCGATAAGACTTCTCTTGAAGCAATAATGCGTTGATCTAGTCGCCATCGAAGCCACAAAGGACTATCTAAATTGATTCTTTTCTGTCCGATAAGCTTTTCAATTTGCATCATAGGAATTACAAAAAAAGGTTCTTTTTTCTATATATAGTTATTATCATAGTTCTTTCATTTTGATAGTTTCTGCGATTCATGGATTATACCTATTTGTACAAATACCTCGGCGATTCCCACTCGTTAATACATATAGACCAATAAGCATATCTTGGGTTGGTACGGAAATGGGATCCCCAATAGCTGGAGACAAGAGATTCATATGAGAAAACATAAGTAAACGAGCCTCCGCTTGAGCCTCCAAAGATAAAGGTACATGAACAACCATTTGATCCCCATCAAAGTCTGCATTGAGAATCCCTTACGAACTAATGGATGTAAACAAATAGCACGTCCTTCCACTAAATGGGTTGAAATGCCTGTATGCCTAATCTATGCAGAGTAGGCGCTCTACAGCAATACGGGATGCCCCTGCCAGCTTGTACACGGTATTTCCCATACAATGGGCTCCTTTTCCCGAATTTTACTCTTAGCAACTCCTATGTTCGAAGCAAGATGTTGTCTAATTAGCCCACGAATTACAAATGTCTGAAAAAGCTCATGCTGTTCCCGAGGCAATCCACGTGATACGATGCTCCACAATTTCAACTTCACTGCAAGATCAAAGGTTTCTTGATTTATTTCTGTCTGATAGTCAGCAGCCGATACAGCACCCAATGCCACTCCAATTGAACCATGTACATGTCACAGATGAGAAATGCATGCTGAGACATTATCTGCAATAGCCTCTGATTGCCCAAAACTGCATAGTATCCTTTCCTATCCATTCTATTAGACTCATTTGTCAACATCTGTTCTCAAGTGCCACCAAGATTAAGCCGTTGTCTGCATGACAATAGCTCCTTCTACAGCAGAATTTGATACGTCATGCATACACCCTGAACCAATTCTCATGGATTGACGTGACCAAGGTTTACCATCAAAATCACATACATAAACATTAACCAATATATATACAGCAAGCCACAGCAAAGTGAACATCAAAGTCTGGGCTGTACATTTGATCCTTCCACAAGAAAATGTGAGGTGGTTTAAAATAACTGCAATCTTTCTCTTTTTTCTTTATCCTTCAGTGTGAGATATTTGGGGTGTGGTCTAGAATACCTTCTCTTTGATTCGATTCACACATAGGCACTCAAATGTGACTGAAATTTAAACAAAAAAAAAAAATGAGCAAGAATAATGACTACAAATACTGTAACTTTTAAAATCATATTATAATGAACGAGCTTCTCTACTCTAGCTTCAAAGGAACTCATAGCCCAATCCTTTAAAAGCCTAAAAAGTAATCACCTCCCCTTAAAACAAAGACAGAGGTACAACGCTTGTAGTTGAGAAATGAGAAGGTGAGAAAGAGATGACAGAAAGAGATGTACGTACATTGGTTTGGCCCAATAAGAAAGTCTCTGTCTGGAGCTTTCCACATTTAAGAAAAATCAAGAAAGTGCCTCAATTGAATGGGATCTGCCTTTATTCCTTCTTGTTTGGCACTACAATAATCAAATCACTTTTCAATACCTCAGCTATTACATAGAGACTCATCAAAGAAACAGGCTCATAGAGCCCCTGATTCAACTGATTTTTAAAGTTAAAGATGGCAAGACATGCACCTATCAACATAACATGGATATCTCAACGAGCATAGCTTCTGTTATAGTCAATGCCCCAGAGCATAACTTTTGAACTTTGTCCCTATTCCCAGACCCTATTCCCAGATACAGGATGCAGAATAATACATAGACAAAGATCACAGGCACCCGAATCTGTGTTATCCATACAGAACATTTACAAGCATGTGTTTTGTACAAAGGCCCTCCACAACACATAAGCCAATACAGCTATATCTACATAGATTTACTACATGTCAGTATAAAACGACTTGTTTCCTTCTCTCCCACAAGCGGCGAGTACTGAATGTGCTAGTTCATCATAAATTTTCCTCAGGACTATTCACCTAGACAATTTACAGACTGGCAAACAGAAGAAGATTTCACTTCATATCACATCAAATTCTGGTCCATGATGGACAAGCATATCTCATTTCAACAAGCAACCTATATTCAGAGAGCAGCAAGTGGATGGCATTGTGCCATTAATACAGCAGTCCACAAGCTTACCCTCCAAATTGGTACTGGCAACACAAATTAAGCAATAAGCAAGAATAAACATTAGTCCACACAATCAAAAGCCACAGAGACAATACGAAAGAAAGAGGCTCAAACAAAGCAGCACCTACACTATTGATTCATCTGAAAAGGAGCATAAGGAATTCACATATAGGTCACTTCTCATGTGCAAATTTATTACGAGGAAACTTCCCTTTCACCACGTTGTGCTTAGAAAGTGGTAAAAATTAGAGCTCTTCCATTTTGTCATGAATGCTCAATCCCCTTGTCAGTGCTGGAATCCAATGGTCAAAGGATCCCTGAACAGCATTCTGCCAAAAAAATGTACTGTACTTTCTCTCATGTCTTTTGTAGATGACTTTCTTTTTCTTTTTCTTTGCAACAACAGAGAAATGCAGAAAGGATGAAGAAAATGCTATGTGACTACTGCATAGGTTCAGGTCAGAGTATAACTCTCCAAAACTTTTTTATGTTTTTATGTTCAAATGTCAAGGATGAGACTTCAGGTGTGTTGGGTGTAGGACATACAAATAGTCCAGGGAAAATATCTAGGTCTCCCCATTGGGCAGGTCTAAGGTGGAAGCTTTACAGTTCTGTCAAGATCCAAGGAAGTTGCAAGGGTGAGAGGATTAATGCTGTCACAGGCAGCAAGAGAAGTATTAGTGAAGGCGTGGCTATGCAATCCCCACATACTCCATGGCATGGTTTAAGTTTCCCAAAATAATCGTGTAATGAGGTTGACAGGACAATAGCTAATTTATGGTTGGGTCAACAGAAGAATGGAAATAACTCCACTGGAGGAGTTGGGATCTTATGTCTGAGTCCCAAACTAAAGAAGGGAAGGGATATAGAAATTTGATAAATTTATAGCCCTACTTGCAGAATAACATTGAAAATACAGCATAATCCTACTAATTTCTGGTATAAAATTTTAAATGTGTCTACTTTACCCATTCTGAATTTTAAAAGGCTCAAATAGGAGGAGAGATTCTTGGTTGGTCTCGTATTGTGCAACGGATAGAAGTGATTAAACAGGGCTCCATGTGGGCAAGTAGGTGATAGAGAAGTTATTGAAGTGTGCAGAAGTGCATCAGCTCCTAGAAGTCAATCACAATCGAGTTTACGCCGGAGAAGGTGAAGTTGATCCAAATTTGAAGGATAAAGCCTTAATTTGTCTTTAAGTCACTCTTGGGATTAGAAAGAGTGAGGAATAATACTTCTGAGGAAAAGCAGAAGCCAATTGGAAATCCCTGTGTGCTAGAATGTCTGAAGGGACTCAATTGCCCACTAGAGAAAAAAGGAGAACTAAAAGTAAAAAACTATATTATGTATACAGGGAGGAATGATTAGAGCTAAACACAAAGGCCCATCTTCCTCCTTGTTTAATAGATAATAGAGTATGGAAAATGATTTGGAGCCTTCGATGCCCACCAGAAGTGTAACACTCTTCATTTGGAGATTGTGCCAAAATGATCTTACTGAAAAACTTAGTTATCAGGAGAATTAAAAGAAAACATGCATCTCGTTTGTAGGTAGGAGGAAACTGCAGAGCACATGTTTTCCTTTGACCATGTAGTCAATGTGTTTGGTTACGTCTGTTGGTTGGGTCTCAAAATTCAGAATGAGGTATGCAAATCTTTGATTGATGGTTTAAACTTGCTCAATTTGGACAAAGGATGGTGACACAGCTTGAGTCACGTGAAGTGGACTGTTTGTTTGCAAATCATTACATACTCAAACAGATGATGAGCATCAAAGGAAAGGAGCCACAATATCTTTTGAAAAGTAAGGGGAGAAATAATAAAATAATAGGGAGCTTGTGCAGATCAACCAAAAATTCATGAAATCACACTACTGTGGAAATCTCCATCTCATGCGAAATGCAAACATAGAGACTTGCAAACGGGCAATTCCCCACATAGTCACATCCTACTATAAATCATGATCGAAATTAGAGTGAATAAATTTGTACACGTGTTGATTTATAGTAGAATAAAATAGTGCACATCAACAATAAGTCCAAAAATGGAAAAAGAATCTCCTCAAGCAAGCATCGAGAATAATCCAAAGTCCATCTGTCACCAAAATCGGATGAGAGGAAAACTTACAGAAAATATGGAAGATCCTTGCATGACTTAATCTCTGAAATTCCATTTTCCAAAAAGCAAAGGCCCAAGGCACTGATATTGTTTCCCAATGGAAGAATTCTCTCTCCTCATCATGCAGTCCAACCTTTTAAAACTAAGCAAGAGCATCAGATCAGATACATTTTCCAAAGTGAATGCATCAAAATTATAAAATTAAAGTAACCGCAAGATATAGATAATCAGAAAAATCTCAAGGTGCAAGAGACATTTCAGTTAAACATATCCGTCAAGTTTATACGTCACAAACTTACAGGATACTCACGACCAAAAGTGCCTGAGGAATGTGTAAGGAAGAACATTAATCGGCTGCAGTTGGTGAGTACTGCGGTAGAGGTAGCCGATCCCTTGCCCATCCATGTTCACAACAACATAATCCGCTGCTGGCCACTGACTGCCATCACTGAGTACAAAGAACTTGCAGTCATACTAACAGAGTGGCAAGTCCA
This sequence comes from Eucalyptus pumila, assembly GCA_016097595.1. NCBI lineage: Eukaryota > Viridiplantae > Streptophyta > Magnoliopsida > Myrtales > Myrtaceae > Eucalyptus > Eucalyptus pumila. The sequence goes on along the minus strand of CM027849.1, from coordinate 22,656,374 downwards.
ACAACTAAATGTGTAAGTTGATAAGTGACTGCTCTCTTCTGACGCATCAAAGCAAAGTTTCTTGTCATGCATAGTTATGACCATCGAGATCGGGAAAAAGTGTTACAGAAATTAATTTATAAAGGCAATATCAATGGGATGATCATGAAAACTTTTCTTGAGAAACCTTCAGTTCTGTCGGCCAAGGGAGGAACCTTTGACTTCTAAAATCTCAAATCTCCAACAGACAATGCGAGAAAAGAAGCATAATAACCGAATGTTCAAGACTGAAATACGAAGCCCTGGAAAGTTGTCTTATATCTCTCAATATCTTTAGATTCACCAACTATACAAGTATATAAATGTGAGAAAGCAATAGCCTCCCTTCTCCCCTGATATAACACATCAACCTTTATCTGCTATCGAGAAACTCAGTTCTTATGAAAGAATAGAACTCTCCCTACCTTTTTAATTTGGATAAAGTACATACTCTGTTGTGCACCTTCTAGTGTTCAGGACATGAACACCTTGTGATGTCCCATGGCAACACTAATTTTGACATGCCTACCTTCACAATTATGTAGTCTCCCAGACATTTCCAGTGTCGAAGGCAAAAATAAAATGGGATATAAAACCAGGAGGTACATGGTTCCTAGCTAAAGACAACTATTATGTAGTGTAATCCCACTCAAAGAACGAGTAACATAAACTTTTATAGCAGCTTTCCTATGAAATATAGCTTAAAAATAAGAACTAACTTCTGGAACAATTCTACTTACTGTTCTTGGAGATGAGGATTTTGTTCCTGCAAGGATCTGATAAGAAAGCCTGTAGATCCAAAGTCCACCAGGAAAATCCCTTCCACTCATTGTATATGCACTTCATAATGAAAAGAAAGATCAAGCATCAAAGGATCATGCAAGACCAAGGTAAACAGGACTAAATCCATTTCAGAAAAGCCATGATTGACCTGAATAATTAAGACATTTTAATGCATGAACTGCAACTTGCTGAATTACGCAAATTTCGCAAAACTAAGAGTGGCTGACTTATCCAATCATTGATGTTATAGTTTTCCAAAGAAAAGAAAAAGTACATAAGGAAATACTGTATAGTTGCAGTGAGATCCACAGAGCGAAAACAGGATATGTGGACCCACTCAATTGGAACTCACAGTTAGGCTAGAGAAGGGTGTAGGCACCTGGTGCATGTAAAATCCCCTCAAATATGAGAGGACACCAAACGGCAGGAGACCCTGAATCCTAGATTTCTTTTCTCTACTTTCTCAATATTGATCTTCTTATTACTTATTCTGTAGGTATGTACACCAAATCAACATTGTGATTGTGTCTTCCCATACTGGACTAGTATATCCTTCCTAAGGCCCAAAGGCACTAGTGCATCCATCTCAACCCATGTTGATTCCCCAAATAAGAATACCTTAAAGAGAAAGATGAAAGTGGTGCATCTATCTTACTGCAACAAGTCACTCTGTTAAAATCCTTATCTTTTCCTAAACCATCATTATTTGCTCTAAGCTAGAAGAACTCTTGACTTTCAAAACGTCAGGTTTACTTCCCATCATTAAAAAAGAAGAAACGAAGTGACACAACCATACTACCAGATGCACTTACACCAGATAATGTAGCTAAGTCATCAATGCATCCTCCCCACAAATCACAAAATTCTCCATTGTCTCGACATCCACTCATATCAAGACCAACCATTCAGAAAAAGAAGCAGTAAACGACTATGACATTTCCAAGACTACATACACAAATTCACTAGGGCTCCTCGATACTTCAACGGTCAATTCACTTCCCCTTCCGCAGTCTTGTGGTATCGAAGAAGAGACGAAACATCCACCCGCTGAAGTTGGCAACACAAGACATGACTTGCTTACACTGATGCAAAACATGCGGATAGAACATACGAACATGAGACATACATCTAGCCCATGTACCTACCAAGTGAACACATCTTCATAGTAAGTCCATCATCACATGTAACAGAAAGCATACCAAATTACATCGCGTACTCAAGTAAAACTAATCCATAACAGTGCGTGTACACACTTCCAGTTTGAGTCCTTTGTACGATCACACCCCATCGCCGGAGTCCTGCGAGACCAAGATATTCCGCCTCAAGCACTTCCACGTCTCCCCTTCGACGGCCATTTCGCCTCCCACGAGACCACCCGCGGTCACGAGCTCCTCTCCTCCCGACGAACCGCCCTCACGAGAGAGCACGAACCGGAAGTCTTTGGACAGCGGCGTAACGCAGGGTCAGGCCGACATGGTACCGTTTTGGGGATTTCAGTGGTGGAAGCATGGTGTGGGGTTCCTTGGCGGCCACATGTAGCGAATGCGATCCGAGTTAAGTCGGTGGCGTGTGGGGGCAGAGGGGAATGGCTCTCGGCGGTGCGGAAGAGAACCCGTCTTTACATCAGAAGAGCTAATTGACATTCAGGTCATGTCCTGTTTGGTCAAAGCCGAAGCAAAATGGCTCTTTTTAATTTTATCAGAATCATTTGTAATTTAGGGAAACTGATGAGAAGATTCAAGATGACCTTGAAGGCTATTATTGTCCATCTAAATTGGATTAAAAGTCTGATCTCAAGCCATACAAGTCGAAAGAGAGTTAGGAACCGAAAGTAAGAAATAGATGCAACCGAAAAACACCTCGAGCTGGGGCGAGCCTACAGCCATAATCCTGTCTAATGGCAAACTTCTCGATGCGTTGATTGAATTTGACCTTTTCAATTGAGTTATTATAATAATACTATATCAATGGAAGTAATAATGACATTGCATGTATGAAAACAAATTAAATAACCATCGGTGGTTCGTCATATTCAGGTAAGCCCGATGCAGGAGATTCAACCTAATTTGGTTCAGCTGATGTGGAACTTTGCTGATGCTCATCCGTTTTTCCTGGTACTTGATCCGAACAAGCAACTCCAATATCATACACCATAACCAAACATACTCGAAACAAGTCAGCACAAAACCAATGATCATAGTCCTCTAAACGTTCCTTTTTTTCTCGAATCAAAAAGATGTCCGTAATTTCTAGCACTCGATTAGGCAAAGCTTCCATAACAAAATTATGAAGAGTCAAATTGTCTCCGAATGTGTGATCTGTGGGACTCAACCCGTGAATATCTCCAACAAAAGAATGCCATAACTATAGACATCGCCTTCTCTTGAAGCATTGCATCCCATTGCATACTCTGCCCACATTTGGATCATAGTACAAATCAAATTAAATTGTGGATCATCAAATCAAAATGTAATGTGTGTGTAAGAATATAACAGTCATCATTATTAGGACCATCGATAATTTTTTGGTATACAAACTCTCTTCGTTAGAGAGAGAGAGTACACAGTGGAATATAACCAATTGTCTCTTTAACCGTAGAGCTTCTCACGATTATTTATAGCATTAAGGAATTTCGCTAATCCAAAGTCACCAACATATGCGACCATGTTAGCATCTAAGAGGATATTGCTTGGCTTTAGATCACGGTGAACAATGGGGACATGGCATTGGTGATGAAGATAATTTAGTGCAGAAGCAACATCAATAGCAATATTTATCCTCTGAATGAAATTCAACTTTTTCGAAAGCCATTACCATGAGATGATGTTGTACATGGGTGTAGCCAGCATTTCAAGCTTCCATTTCTTCATGTATTCGTAGATTAAAGCCTTTAAATAAGGTCCTCTATGATCACTATAAGAGCAAACTGTTAGTATCTTCAAAATATTTCGATGTCTCATGCTCTTTGATGCCTCGCACTCAACTATAAAGCTATTTAGAGCACTCGGACGGTTTAAACGAAGCACCTTCCCACGGACAACAACCATTCCAATGTCTCTCGACTATCCCCTTGTAAACAGAACCAAAGCTTCCAACGCCGATCAAATTCGTTGAAGAAAAACCTCCGAGTTGCTTTTAAAGAGTGTTTCATAAGATATGCGCCAATGTGAATGATGCACAAAATCTGAATTTGGTACATTTACGTTCTTCTTCACCCAATGAAGATATTTAATAGCTACGTGTAGAGCCATCCTAAGAACTCGGGAATAACAAAACGAAAAATATTATTATATTGATCTTCGTACTCTTGAAGCTTTTGGAAATGCAGTTAAGGAGGTGAAATTCTTGTAGTCCGCCACAAAGCTCATTGTTCCCAACAATAGAGGTAGCAGTAGCATTCTTAAAGACTCCTTCATGTGGTAGCATGCCTTCAAACTTATTATAGGACAAATTCAGAAGTTTTAGGGAACAAAATATCGCTAAGAATTCTGGAATTTGTCCCGACAAAGTGTTGCATGAAAGATCTAGTTCTTCAATGCCTCCTAATGATATGATTGATTGCGAAATTGACCCATGGAAGAAGTTGCCCCCCATCCTCGGTGATGTCAATGCAATGCAATGACCTAAACTGCGAGGATTTCACCTACCAACAAATTGTTAGAGATGTCCAACACATTCAAATTTCTCAAGTTGCCAACTTTTATGGGTAAAACCCCGATCGAATGATTGCAAGACAAGTCCATAATGATGGTGATGATGAGAGATCGATAAGGCTTGTTGGGGTATGGCACCACTAAGATTGTTATTAGGCGTCAGCGAGATAAAGAGATTGGCAATTTGATAGATGTGAAGGAATTTGCCCATGAAAGTTGTTCCCACCCATATGTAGCTCAATCAACTTGGTTAGATTTCCTAAAAAAGATGGGATAATCCCTCTCGGGTTATTATGACTTACATAAATCCTTAAGTTTTGTAGATTCGCAAAATTTGAGGGGATAACACCTGAAAAGATGGTTGAGATTCATAAACAATACTTCCAAGTTGATGATATTCCGATTTCTTTTGGAAGCTCACCAGATATTTGATTCTTGGTTGCATAAAATGCTTTGAGTGGTGGATAAATTACCCAGGCATTTAGGTAACACCCCACCAAACTTATTCTTGCCAATACTCCACGTACTCTAAATTGGTGCTATTAGTTAATGAACAAAGGAAGCTTAAGTCTTGGTTTTCCACTTCCAAGCTGATTACCAAAGATTTAAAGCGACTAAGCCAAACAAATTTTCAAAGAAGGTACTTTTCCGAAAAACTTGTGCTTCCAATTTGAAGCACATCTGGCAAGTGTAATTTGATATCGGGGAGAATCGGTCCCTCAAGTTGGTTCTCGGTAACACTAAAAAATTCAAGATGCGGGAGTTTTGAGGCCTATGCACAGCTGGAAGAGTCCCTTGTATCTGGTTGTGTGCAACATCAAATAGAATTAAAGAAAGAAGAGATTGAGTAAGGAAGATGGAATTGTACCCGACAAACTATTAAATCCAATGCCAATGAGATAAAAGTTTGGCAGGCAGCCTAGAACTTAGGGGAATGCTCCGCCCAAGTTGTTGCAGGTTAAATAAAGGATCTCCGGGAAAGATAAGTTCCCAATGGAGGAAGGCACACTCCCGACTAGATTATTAGCATACAAATTCAACTTGGCGTAACTTTAGCAATGAACCAAGATCTCCTGGAATTTCTCAATTAGTTGGTTGTTCCCAAGTGAGAGTATGACCAAGTCCAAGCAACCCAATATGTTTTCGGGAATCTTGCCCGATCAATGGTGTTGTGCAATCTAGGATACACAAAGCGATGCAACTGGCCAATTTGTGGAGGGATTTCATTATTGAAACTATTGTTTTGGAGCAGTAATTTCCTTATGAAGCTAAGGTTTCCGATATGAGGAGAGATTGATCTCGAGACGTTGGGATGACAAATCAAGATGGTGACCCTCTAGTGCCTCCGGCTGCACGTAACTTACCATACCACTGGCAAAACCCAATGCTATTATTCCATGAGTTGAGCACACCGAAAGGATCTTCGATTATGCCAGCCTTGAATTGGAGAAGCACAAATTTGTCATTTCATTAGTGGTGGAGACTTGGTTAAAACCCAGTGCAAGAGCAATATAAAGAAGCAAATGACATGATTGAAACTTTGCAAAACTAATGCCCACGATTTTCATGACTCAAAGCACAAAAACGGGTGGATATGAAAGCCAAGCAGGAAGAAACAAGAGCGGGATCAGTGCTAATTGAAACTGGGAAGAGATTTGCAGAAGGAGGGATTCTTCGGGACAGCTTTTTGCAGCGCTTTTTTTCGGCCTCTTTTGTAGCGCTTTTCTTCTATTCGGAAGCGCTTTTCTGCCTTTGAGAAGACTTTTCTGGTCTTCTGCCTTTATTTTCGCCCCCCGGGGGGGGTGTAGTTCTCCATACAGGGGAACGTAAATTGTTCCCACTAAAAAAATGGCATTAGTGGCAGCGTGTTTCTTTTTTCGATTTTTTTTAAATTACTTTTTCATGCACAATTATTAAGCTACTCACCTTGAAATCTCAGTACCTCATCCATGCCGCCTTAAGGAAAAAGAAAACGTAGTAATTATAGTCAATGATTTTTTTGTCCATTTAATGCTTTTGAACAATAATTTGATTCTAAAGAATTTTTTTGAAAGGGAAAATTATGATCATGGTCGTGGATATATGTTATTATAGCTTTGCTAATCTTTGGGAGCAAAATGTTACGGTCTCGGGGGCTTTGCATTCATTTAATTCTCTCTATGTTGTCCTCAGTTGCTTTAATCCTCAACCATCAATATCAATGGATTAAAGGAAAATGCACATAAAAGATGCACAAACAAACTTGATTTAATTGTAAAGTATAGTGTGCATATGTAATCAATGATATTCTTTGATTGATGACTTCCTCCAAAGACACTTACCACGGAAAAGACACTACTCCATCAACAACCTTAGATCAAATGTAAAAATTAAAACCTAATTGGATGTTAAATTAAGAAATATGTTTGTCCATGTTGTCCATATAGGCAATTCGATTCACCTCTGGAATCTTCACTAGGATCGACATTGACTTGTTCTTTCCAAATTGCTCTACATTATACATCACCCATCTATTTATTAATTTGGCCAAAATATGTAGCATGTGGGAATCTTAAAATGAATAGATGAAAACTACAAAATCATGGCATTGTAAATATGTCAATTTTAATTTGAAATGAGCAAATCCCCATTACATTTAGATGACAAGAAAGAATAGAAAATACATACAATAACCTTAATCTTCACTTTCATCACAATCCGTAGAAAAAGTAACAAAAAAATTTTAACAATCACAAATACCAAGAAAAATGCATCATACATTTATTAGCTATGTGGATCTCCAAACCTTCAAAATCTGGTTTCGAGCACATTAGAGTGTTTGAAAAGCACTCAAAAAGCCTTCAATATATATATATATATATATATAATTGATGCTCAAAACAACTTCAAAACTTACGTTCAAATTTAAAGTCTGAAGTGAGTTCAGACATTATAGCCAAATTAATGCGCTAAATGGTTTTGAGTTGATAAGCCAAATAAATGTGATCTGTGACTGCTTATAAAAGGCGATTGAGAGAGGGTCATTCGATGATTGCTAGTGATCAATCAAATAGTCACACATGATAGAAATACTAGCATAATTATTGTGGCGAGCTCTCAAATTTCTCTCTACGGTTTGACACGAGTTGGTGGTGTGTTTGAACTAGAGGCTGTACATTTTTAGTGTTGAAATTCAAGAACATCATAATTGAACTACATTAGAACTAGTGCCATGAGGAGATCAGAGGTTCGTAATCAATATATGAAGAACGTCAGAACCAACCCTAGGAAGATATCGTTTGTGCTGTGGATCTGAACAAATTAGAAGAACATCAGAACCAACGTTACGATAAGACTAGACGTTCCTAGTCAAAATATGAAGAACGTTAGAACCAATGCTATGAAGACATCATATGTTCGTGGTTAGAATATAAAAAACGTCCAAAACCAAAATTTTGAGCAAGGTACAAGGGTAATGTGATTAGCCTCCTTTTCACTGCTATGTGCTTATTATTAAAATGCATGAACAATGCCAAGGAGATACATGTATTAGTGTTTTTGTTTCTACTACGAATTGTTTTGATTCATTCTTCTACACACTTGTTCTTATTTTTGGAAACAAAACCCAACACCTAGCTCACATCCATCAAGATCATATGAATTTCACGTGGAGCTCAGCTCATTTAATAGTGCATATGAGTGGGCTCGCATGCACTATTTGAAACTAATTTTTTTCCATTTCTACTCACTCTATTCGACTGTTGTGTATGGAGTTGTCATCATTTTGGGAAGAGAAAAAAATTGTACCTTTTAATATGAGGCGACAGTTTTGGGTTGATAGAGATTCATGTCCGGAGAGCATCAAGTTATTTCATAGTTCTAGGGAAAGGTTATCATATTTTTGCAACAAAGTCCTATGATAATAAGGTGTGCATATTTATCATTATAGATCTTTGGCAAGTTCCCATTTGGTTTTTAGTGTGTGATCGAAGATGAATATGTGAAATCATGACATTTGTGGCAATATGGAATCACTCCCTGTTAAAAAATTAACAGCTGAATTCTATAATTTTTAGGTGTCATCGTTGAGTTGATCTTTTCTTAAATTCTTTAGTTGATCTACTAATGGTTACATGGAGAACATTGCCATCTATAACAGAAAAAACAACTGTAAGGAAAACAAGAATTCTGTTGGTAGACATAATGAACATTGCCACACTGCAATCCCGTAATTTAAATCAGAACAAGGTTCAAGAATTACTAAACAAAGCCATTTTAGCAAGGACGATCCATTCCATAAACAGAATCAGACTTCCAAACACAAGATTCACACATTATATTATTCTCTAGTCTTTCAAACTTGTCTTATACATGGAACTAGCATACATCTAATATGTCAAATTGTCAAGGTATCATGTCTGGAGGCTTCCAAGTCTGAAATCAAATTGTCAAGTGTCACGATGTATTTTCTATAATAGATAGGAACATCAAGAATTGGATAAAGCATATGGCAATCTTGAACTTTCGCTAATTTGACAAGTCATACATCATTTGATTTATTTACTAGAATTGCACTATCACACTACAAAGCTGTAAATCACGACTATTTGGATGGCTGAATTAGCGATGTCACATAAGTTTGTCAACAACTTTTTTCTATGAGGAAAAAGTGCTGTGAAATGCGGATCTTCGTTAATATATGATGGTTTTATATGATGGGCCTAAGTTGGCCCGTCCGCCCATGTTGGGCCAAAAAGCCCAGCCCACAAGATTAGGGCCCATGGATGAAGGGATACGTTCCTTTCTGTTGAAGGAACGTATGTAAGGGAGGAAAGAGAGAGAGGAACACACCTTTTGACATATTAAACGTACGTTCCTCTCCCTCTCTCCCTCCAAAAGGAAAACAAACGCAAAAGGCGAATCCATCTTCCCTTCAAGGCTAATAAACGTCATCGGATCGAACGGGACCGGTTTTCTTCCTCTTATCGGCGTTGGTGTTTAATCTGGCTAACAAGGTATGCTCGATTCGTGGTGTGCTTTAGAATCGGTGATACATGTTTTTCCCGCTTGTCTTCCGTTCGTTTTAGGGGTTCGATTTAGTGTCGAATCCGGTTTTGGGAATCCGATAAAACCAACATTGGTATCAAAGCTCTAGTTCATGTTTTCCCGACTTTCATGTTTATGAATGATTTTTGATTGATTTTTCGCGGAATTAATCGGCTGAAACCAATCGGGAGAAAATCTCGACACCCGAGCACCGTTCATCTAATTTTTTGATTTTTTGTAAGTCGAAATCAATTTCTAATGGCATAAAGTGAAAGAGCTCGTCGAGATGAGTCCATCGACGGTCGAACGCCGTCGGGAGAGCGCCGACGCGCCCACACACGCCGAGGTAAGCCGTGCACGTGGGCGCCATGCGCTGAAGCGCTGGCGAACCGGCACGTGCGCGACGCGCCGGCCGTGGGCCGACTGCGCGCCGGTCGGCGAACCGACGCGTGATGACGTCACCCAACGGTCGGTCGCCTTGGATGACATCATCGATGACGTCATCGCCGACAATAGTTGGCCGGCGGCGACCCGACTCGACCCGAGATCCGACCGGTCGCTCGCCGTGCGAGGCACGTGCCGGGTCGGTTCGTCCAACCTGGCCCAATCGGTCCGTCCGACCGATCCGACGACCCGCCGACCCGCCGTTGACCGTTGACCCGTTAACCGTTGACCGACGACCGTTGACCGGAAAAAAAGGATCTATTTCTTTTTCAATTATGTCAAGGTGGGTTATAAGTAATCCATTTTTTTATTCTGCATTTGTTGCATGAATTATGGAAAATTATATATTTTCCCTTGTGTACATTATGGATTATAAGTAATCCATTTTTAGTTCTACATTTGTTGCAGGAACTATGATGCGTTATGCACGGATACCTCAAATCCGAAACGGATGAGGAAGAGTAAGACTTAAAAGGTTGATGACGAGAGTTAGCTAATTATTGGTGGCATGACGGTGATTTAGTATCACATGTGGTCAAGTCAATCAGATGATACAAGAAATCATCGGAATGGTTATCTTATGCCGGATTTTGAGAAGGTGCGGTTTTGATGAACACCCTTCCACTTAAATGGCAAGCAGTGTTAGATTGGCTATGGGAGGTCAACGTGGTCCTGGGTGATAGGAGGCTAGTGGTAGTTTTTGTAAGAGAGTACTATAGGATTGAGTTAACCAAAACTTCAACCCTTAGATTGAGCGCCACATGGCGCAGAGTGAATGCGCAGGCGACATAAGAGCTCTCCAAAAAAATTTCCATGGTTGGCAAATGTGCCTTCAAATTTCTCAGATATTTTGATCGATAGATTAGAATGGACATTCCTATTTATTTCTTAGAGTAGTTTGAGATGTTTTGAGTATGAATATCTCTTTCTATGTTGATATTTCTTCTTTGTATATATTACTTAGTGTAATGGATAGTTGTATTATTTGAAAGCATTATTATTCTGTTGGATGTTAAATATTATTTGTTTTCTGTTATTGTTGACTGTTGTGGGTAGTTCATAGAAGTTTTTGTAACTTCATATTAATAATAATTTTAAGTTATGATTTTTGAGGATCATTGGAAACATAGTGACCTTTTGATTCTGAAACCTTACTTGAAATTATTCACTGATATGATGGGTCTGTACAAAGTGGATGCTTAAATGATAAGCATTAATTATTTGTACATATATGTCTGATGTGTTCAGATCGATGGTTTCAGCAACTAAGAATGTAATTGCTGATATGAACGGCAACAATTGTGAAATATTGAATATGAAGATTCAATATATGCTGGAAAAGCAAGAAGCACTAGAAGCTCTTGACCATGTTATGGAAGATCTTGAGAATGCCGTGCGCCACCTTGAGCTAGAAGAGGACCGCCTAACAACATTTGAGCCGAAAATTGACATTTGCAATGCTGGTTCTAGCTTAGAAAGGGCTTTGAGCTCTAAGCGCAAGCGTATTGATTCGTTCAATATGTGGGAATGCAAAAGATCAAGTCCTTATTACAAGCAATCAAGAGTTAACCAACACAAGAGAGGAAAACATCCTCAAGTAAAGAAAATGTCAAGGGCGAGGTGTTACAATTGTGACAAGAAAGATCACTATGCTCGCAAATGTTGTGAGCCGAAAAAAGTAAACATCTCTTGTATATTTGAGAACTTTGCTTATGTATCAAGTTCTGTATTATTGGCCGAATCCAATCCTTTGTGGACTGTAGATTGGGCGACGGACCATGTAGCGAAGGATAGAGAATCCTTCGTGGAATTCCGACAATACCAACCGGAACTAAGTGGATCTATGTGAGAAATAACTCAAGAGCTGAAGTTAAATGAATTGGCACCTGCCAATTGAACATACGTGGTGGACCTTTGTTTCCTACATGATGTTCCATATGCTCCGGAGACTTGTCGAAATTTAGTGTCTATTTTGGTGTTGGTTAAGCTTGATTTTATATGAACTTCCATAATATAGGTGTAGATTTGTATTTGGATACAAACTACTATACTTGTGGTTATTTTCTGGATGGTTTCATTATATTAGATATTGACTATGTTAATGTAAATGTTTGTTATTCCCTTCTCACATCTCCTAATTCATATGATAATGATGTGAATGTGTGGCATGTAAGACTTGGTCATATTGGCCAACAACGTATGAATATACTGGCCAAAGAGGGCTTATTGGGCAACATTAAAACGATTTGCCCATATGTGAGCATTGCCTAGTAGGGAAAACGATAAGGAAACTATTTGGAACAGGTAAAAGAGTTGAATTTCCTCTGCATTTAATCCATTCGATAATACGTGGTCTAAATGAATGTGAGAGGAAGGCATGGGATTGTTTATTTCATCACTTTTATAGATAATTATACTCGATTCAGACATGTCTATTTGATTTCTCATAAATCTGAAGCATTAAGTTGTTTCAAAAGGTTTATGAACTTAGTAGAAAATCAATTAGATAAGAAAATAAAAGTATTAAGATCCGATCGAGGTCGAGAATATTTATTTGATGAGTTCAGAAAATTATGTAATGAAAAGTAATAAAAGATAGTTGTCTATTCCATATACTCCTCAACAAAATGGTGTTGCGGAGAGAAGAAACAGAACCCTACTAGAAATGGTTAGGTCCATGATGGCGCATGCAAACTTACCTATCACTTTTTGGAGTGATGCATTGTTAATTGCTGCCTATATACTTAACCGGGTGCATTCCAAAGCAGTTACTTCCACTCCATATGAGTTATGGACATGGGGTTGTTCTACCTATACTCATGAGTCCTCTTACAAGTTTGGGAAATTGAGTCCCAAAGGAAAGAAGAGTATATTAATGAGATACTTCGAACACTTGAAAGGGTATGTGTTCATAGGTGAGCAGAAAAGTGGGAGTATAACTGAATTTGAATCACAGGATGTCACATTCTTAGAGGATGAATTTCCTAAGAATGGCGAAATAAGGGAAAATTACTCTCTATTTGAAATCTTGGATCAAGATAATGATATTAGTGGAGTTCGTCAAGTGGGAGTAATATGAGAAGTGATGAATTGAATTCAACTCATTCTTAAATTGCAACCACATGATGAGACGACGTCATTATTATCTAATCCTAGTGGGAGCATAATGAGGAATTATGTGATAAGTGTACAATCTCCATACGGCGAACAAGTCGCCAAAGTATTCCCCATCGACGTTTTGACATTGAAAGGGAAAATTTTATGATTGCTCCGCAAGATGAGGATGAGCCAAGAAATATTAATGAGGCTCTGAATTATCCTAGTAAGGAAAAATGGATTCATGCAATGGAAGAGGAAATTGAGTTAATGAAGTCAAACGAAGTTTAGAACCGGTTGATCTTCCAAAAGGACGCAAAGCTATTGGGAACAAGTGGGTTCTCAAAATAAAGCGAAAAGCTGATGGCTCGATAGAAATGCATAGGGCTTGCCTTATGGCGAAGGAGTATAATCAACAGAAAGAATTGATTATGAAGAAACATTTTCTCCTTTAGTGTGATTTACTCGATTCGCATTATTCTAGCAATAGTGGCTAGTATGGATCTTGAGTTACATCAAATGGATGTAAAGATTGCTTTCCTCAATGTAGAATTAGAGGAAGAAATATATATGGAACAACATGCTGGTTTCATAGTGAAAGGCCAAGAAGAAAATGTATGTCGACTTTTGAGATCGATATATGGCCTTAAGCGATCGTCAAGACAATGATATATACGTTTTCATAATGCCATAATGGCATATGATTTTACAATGATTGATGATGATCATTATGTATATATCAAAAGATCCAATGATCAATTTGTGATTATATCATTATATGTTAATAATATACTAATTGCCGGAAGCAATATGGAGCTTGTTAATACTGTCAAGAGTTGGTTGTCTTGGCAAGATCCAAAATATCATGGCAAAACCAAACATATAAATACCAAATATAACTTTGTCAAAGATATGGTTGCACGAAAGGATGTTAACTTACAGTACATATCTATGCATAGAATGGTAGCATATCCTATGACAAAGCTAATACCTAGAGATGTGTTTTATGGCCATGTGAAATCTATAGGATTGCGTAGAGGCCGATGTATTGAATATTGTAATTTCCTTAAGTGTTCACATTTGATGAATTTGTGTTTTCATCATTAATACCTATGAATCTTTGTTTGATCTTTATGCATCTTAATGCTTAGTGCATTATTTTAAGTTGAGAA